>QGDG01000029.1:159303-353537 GCA_003268315.1 Stemphylium lycopersici
ATGCGGAGGCTGGAAAGCCTACCTGGACTTGGGACCGGCCTTACGGCATGCCTCATGGAAAGCGCGATGCGGATGCGGAGGCTGGAAAGCCTACCTGGACTTGGGACCGGCCTTACGGCATGCCTCACGGCAAGCGTGACGCAGACGCTGAGGCTGGAAAGCCTACCTGGACATGGCACCGACCTTATGGCATGCCTCACGGCAAGCGTGAGGAGTAGATCTCTCTTTATCATCAACAACATTCACCGGCCCTGGTAACGGATTACGACGACAGAGAGCTCCATTCTCCCTCGGTCAGCTCATCTCCTTGCTTCACTTCAGAACACCTGACGGGTACCGAATCAATCTGCAAACCCATGCCCAAGATTTGGACACTCGCGGAATGATGTTAACAACTACTCGACAAGCCTTGCAAATTTTTCAAAAAGCGCTTTCATACACTGTCCTTTTATAATACATGTTTCAGCGACATGTTGGTATCAGTTGCAGAGCAGGATCAGCTCTCATATCGTGGTGGCATTGACGGTACGGAAAAATGTCTACACACGTTGAGAAGAGAACTGGTCTATTATTATCACATTTCTACATAGTCTCTAATTGTACGAATCTGTTGTTCGCCCAGTTACTTTGCTTCTCGTCCATTGTGTGACATTTTACATTCGTGATTGCAAGCAGGCTTTCGGTTTGTATTCTGCGCTCTGTTCCTTCAAGGAAACTCTCATGATCATTCATATGTTAAGTAACATTTGCCACGTCAGTTTTCATTGCTTACGTCTGTTTTTGCCAAGTCTCAGTCACTACCAGAAATTACACATGTCAGATCTGCTATACCTTCTGTACTTCAACAACAGCAGGTATTACCACTGCTTCCAGAGCCACCTCGGAGTAGCCGGGTAGTCATTGGCCACTCTCTTGCTCTAGCGTCAGGTACCGTACAGCCCAACTTCAGTCGTGTACAAGTACATCCTTTCCACCAGCTAGACGGCCCCTAATACCATGGCAAGAGCAAGACCCGCGCACAAGGCCCATTACTCCTCGTGCATTCGATGAATGGTGAACGTCACGTTACACCAAAGATTTTGACAGCTGTCAGTATCACGGTTCCTTGCAACGTTCGCGCGCTTCCTTCGGAACACGAACACCACCCTCATGCAGGTATCCGCTGTTATTCGTATGCTTCTTACTCGACTGGAGATGCCCGGGAAAGAGGCTTCCGGTATTAAGGTCTTATTTCGGAAGCTATACCGGGGACAAAAGCACAAAGACTTGTGTGCGATCAAACTTTCCGAACCAACAGCGAATCACGCCTTGTGCGACGCGTGGAAGAATGAGGAGTCGTGCTGCGGAGGAGTAAAGATTATGTGTGAACAACCTCGAATCCTTTTTCTTTCTTTCGGTAAGAATACTCCATTCTCAGCACTAGAGAGATATGTGTGGAGTTGAGCATATAAGGGGAAAGATAGACACTGGTAAATACAAAATTTCTACTGCATGAAGAGGTAACACAAAAAGTTGCGGGTACCGTTGAGCAAAAAGCAAAACTAAAGCTACCTTATCTGCCCGACTTTACACCTTTTTGTCCTCTTATCTACATACACCCAATCCAAACCTATTAGCACACAAAACAAAATAGCTCCCATATTTGACTCTCGCTCTCGCACATCACCACAAGTCTCCATATGAACGATAACCTTAAATTCGTAATCCGCAAAAGATGCCCCCAGAATTTGTCACTAGCCTCCACCTCCCCATCCCCTCCACCCCACCTCGCTTGCGCATTCGCTTTGCACACTCTCAACACTATCCAGGTACCATCGGAGCGTCTGCATAAAGTACTAAATACTGCATTGGAAACCGGAGAACACCACCCAATATGTGTCATGCTAAGCGAGCCCTCGTCCCCCTCTCCTCCAATCCCGCCAACGAGAGCAATCTTTCTACATGAGCAGAAAAAGGGCAATCGCAACCTAGCGCCCCCCCCCCTCCCCATACCTACCCTTACTTGCCTTAGGTACCCCCGCTTTTTCTCACTATCGCAAATCAGAAGCATGAAGGGGGGACGTGAGATGCGGGTTCCGCATACTAAGTGTGTCTTGGAAAGGTTGGGAGTGCGTCAATGCGTACGGGAACTTACCAAGTTGTCGGGTTTGGCTCTTGGGGGCGGAATGACAAATGACAAACGATGGTTGTTCGTACGATATTCCGGCGCGCAAGGTATCAAGTGTATGTATGCTATATGTGTGTGTATGTGTTGTATAGTGGCTTTTGCCCAAAGTTTGTTCGTGATTTGGGGGAGGGGGAGGGGGCTAGAGGGAGGGGGGGTAGGTGGTAATGGAGGATAATTAGGGGTGATTTTCTGGGTTGTTCCGGGCTTGGGAGAGGGGGGGGGTCGAGGTTGGGGCGTGATGGGATGATGGCGGTTGTGGTGCAAGGGTCATCGGTGTAGGGTGTCGGGGACCGAGCGTTTGAGAGCGAGAGAGCGTGGGAAGGGTGGAGATCTCGGGATTGTTGCGATATTTTGGTTGATTTTGCGTCTGGCGGGCTTTGAAGGTCTGGAATGGCCGAAACTCTGGGTTGCGTAATGGGCGATGGCGTTATTCGTGGATGTGAGTGGCAATGGTAATGGCTAGAAGTCTTGATGAAAAGAGATGAAGGAAGAGGTTGATTGAACGTCAAAGACACATGTATAATGCTGTTCAAGAGAAGATGCTTCATGATATCGTTTTATTCGTCATAATACCTATATTTCGTCTCCGCATCCACCGCCCATACGCATCCACCACGCTTCATGGTCCAACACAACCACAGCTTTTGATCAAAACAGACATTGCCACCCAAATAGTATTCAAGGAGCGAGTACATCAAGTCCGCAGCTAAGACAACCTCTCAATAAAAGCAAACTTTCCAAGACATTACCCTTCTCGCCCACAAACATAACGATTCCCTGACCTTGCGGCCCCGCACAGCGTTCCAAGTCTTTAGAAATATGTAGTGAAAGCACGCATGTATGTAGAGAGAGAGGGACAAACAAAAAAGGAACGCTGCAAATGCGAAAGAGAACAACAAAAACTTCAAAAAAAAAGGGTATAATAGCGGGTCATGATGAGCACGACGAGATGTGCTTGGCAGAAGTCTGCAATAAGGGAAAGACGCGGACAAGCTTACGAGAAAGAGTCAGAACACGCACGCTCGCTCGCTGAACAAGAAGGAATACAGAAACAGCAAATTAGAGCGCAAAAAGATGGAAGAGTAATGTGTGAGAGACGATCTGGTGGCGCTCTCACATGTTGGCACCGTTAACGTTGACCTCGTAGCCGTCGTTCTTGGCCTTCAAGGCTTTGGCTAGCATGAGTTCACGCATCCAGTCGATCCTCTGGTCTTTGGTGGTGACAGCAAAGTGCTGCACCTTGCCGTTGGGCATGACCTTCTTGACCTCACCCTTACCGGGTGCGGTAGGCACGAGCTGGAACTCGAAGGCAGGTGCGTTGGCAGCGGCCTTGTCCTTGTGGTGACCCGAAGAGAGCTTCAAGGCCTTGAGCTTGCTTGATAGTTTGCTGGAAGCAAGAGATGAGCATGCCACAGCATAGTCGTCTACATCAATGGTCTGGAGTGCAGAGGATGAAGGCAGCTCATTGGGATGCATGGCTAGTGTCGTGCCTTGGAGGCGGAAGTGGTGGTCTTGCCATTCGTGACGCAAGAGCTTGGTGCGGCGCTTCTTCATCCATCCATGGTGGTTCACGCCCTTGTACTGGAAGCCACCCTTGGGCAGAGGCGCAACGGTATCTTCGGCTTCACGGCCAAATGACTTGGTGGGCTTGAATGGCGACGAGCTAGCACTGTTGCTAGGGCTAATAGAGTCATCGAAGATGGTCTCGCGTAGAGTGTCGTCGTCTGAGTGGGCTGTTGGGCTGAACACACGGTCTTCCGCTAGTGCGGGCATGGGCAACGATGGGCGTCGGCGGTCGTGGTGACGCGAGCCGCTTCTCTGGATCTGAGGTTGGTACTGCATATTCGGCGGCACTGACTGGCTTGTGTCGCGGCTAAGAGGTTCCTGTTGCACAGCGGTCACAGGAACGTCCATCTCGGAAAACGGCGTGCCGAAACGGTAGACGCCACCTGGTGACGCTGTCCTACAAGGCGAAAAGGCAGATTCGGGTGCGAGGTATTGGTGGGCTGGGACACCACTGCGTGGGTTACCAATGGGCTGGGCGGACATGGAACGTGCCGGGGGAATCGTCAACTTAGGAAGGCTCTTGAGGTTGGAGTGAGGGGCTGGCATGAACTCTGGGGGGTGGAGAGCAGGAGTCGAAGGTGTATGGGCGAAGGGGTCGAACGACCTGGTGGTATGCGCCGATGTAGATGCGGAGAAGGCTGAAACCTGTGGACAGTATTGCTGCTGTGGTATCACCAAGAAGGGACGGGGTGGATACGTCTCTGCTGGTGGGGTGGGAGGTGCTTCAACTGGGGTAGCACTGTGGAAAGGCTGTTGCTGACCCTGTAGGGTGAGGAATTGTCGCACATTGTCCTGTGGGTCGCGTTGCTCGAACTTCTGCAGGTCTTGGAGAGTAAAGTCAGGTAGCTGACCAGGGCCCAGGACATCGGATGATGCAACTACAGAGGGGACGACGACGGAGTGTGCCGCATCTGAATTTGGACGGTGGACGTTCTCAACGGCATGGGTTGCAGTTTGGGCGTTGCCGGGGTCACCTGCAATGAAGATGTGGCCACCCTTCTCCGGAGATATCGGGAAGCCGTGTTCGTGCTTGAGTCTGGCGAGCTGCCGTTGTTGTTTTTTCCATTTGGAGCATCTTTCGCCCTTTGCGCATACATGGGGCTTGGGTAGTAGCTGTTCAATCGCCACGATTGAGACCGAATGCGCAGGTGTAATCACGTCGTCGGCCAGGTTTCGTCCACGCGACTTGTCACGGCGACTTGCTTTGCGGCCCTTGCTCTTCGATCTGTTTCTCGCCTCTGTACATGGGCGTTCGATGTCCTCGAAGGGGGTGGGAATGGGGGCGGGGGCGGTTGGCGACATGAGGCCTTCTGCGGTGCGGAGAGAGTCGATTTGGTGCCATAATTGATGCCTCTTGCCAAAGGACTGGATCTCCAACTCCTTCAGGTCGTCAAATTGCAGATCGAGCAGAACAGCACCTGTGATGTCGTGCCCAATGAATTTGTCAATGATGTCGTCTTCGAATCCATTCTGGTACATCCAGGTAGCAACATCTCGAGAAGTCCAAGCGCGTACTTCGGCGTTATCGAGATGGGCGACCGCGAGAGCGATGTTGTTGTACTCTCTTTGGGGGACGATGGTCTCTGGGGTAGCTTCCCGGAACGAGGTGGGTTGGCGAGTGGGGATTTCCTTTGGCAGCAGTGGTGATAGCTGCAACGCGTCCTCGTACTGAAACTCGTTGGAGGACTGAGAAGCGCGAAACAGATGCGGTCCCTTTGGGCCCTCTACCGACTTTCGTTCTGGCCAATAGGCGAATTGAGGCCGAACTTCTTCTCCTGGCGTAGTGACTTCTTCGAGGGTTGATATTGTCGTTTGACTCCGCCTATTGTCGCTCTGCAGGCTGTTAATACGGGAACTTGAGCCATAACAGACTGGAACATACAGAAGAGCCGCTGAACTCCTCGAATTCGCTGGAATCATCTTCGATATCGGTGTATGCTACACTGATGTGGGAAAGCGGACGCTCTAGCGATGAGCGGCCGCTGAGAGCATTAGAGAAGAAGGATTGTGCTTTTCCTCTTTCGAACATTTCCATGCCCGGCTCCAGCGGGGTGATGGGTGTCATGGCCTGCTGGGCGGAAGTTAGTACTGGCAGTTTGGCGCAGGTTAGATTGAAGCTTACCATGATCACGTTGTGGGTGCGCGCGCACGCTCAGGTTGGGAATATGGTTTCTGGTTTTCGGGGGACTGCTAACACCTATTCCGAGCGAATGTCGCGAGCATGGCACACACACACATAGACACTGTAGCAGCACAAAACGGTCGAAAACGGAGAAAGGGACCCTTCGGGTGGAGAGCGCTTGCAGGTCTTTTGTAGAGGCGGCTTGGGCGCCGTTGATGGTGGGGGTGTATGGTTCGGCCATATCACACCTTTGCAGCTGCATGAGACAGCGAATGCCTGCCACCAGCGGCCACTGAGGCTTCTCGAGTCGACGACAGACACCGCTCCTCCGCCAATGCGCATCCGGAGCTTTCCCGCCCGCATGCTGGCGCTTAGTGTACAGCGTTGAGAGGGTGAGGGCGGGCGGCGATTGGCCGGGGCGCAGATTGGCTGGCGTGCTAATAGCGCTCGATGAGGATGGCGAATTGCCATTAATATCTCGCATGACGGCCCAGATGCACGCCTGGCCAGGGTCGCCGCGGGTCCACTCATCATCAGGGCCGACGGCAGCGGATCGTGTCGCTGCCAGTCGAGCGCAGATGCAGCGAAGATCTGAGTTGGCCATGCCGTGCACGCCTTCTGTTGGCCGCTTCGTTTCCCCTGCGCAGCCTCAAGCTACCTACCGCCCATGTGTTTTCAGCCAGTCGCACTGCCAGCACCGCGGCCACTGCCACCTTTGCTGTCCAGTGACGTCGAAACGTGACGTCGAAACGTGACGTTGGAGGTGACTCTTTCACCGCCGCCCGCGAAGTCTGAAGCCAAACGCGACGGCGGCGTCGGTGAAGCTTCGGTTCGGACGTGTCCCAGGTTGTGGCTGGTTGACGTGTGCTAGCCGACAGCCTCACCAGCGATATGCAGCACGCGATATTGGCACAAACATATCACATGCGGATGCGTTCCGTGCTGGAACGGCTGCGTGCAGCCCGCAGCGCCACAGAGTCAAGGTCGACTCGAGCGCCTCCCGTCGTCATCGCTGCGCTGTAGTTCCGCCGCGTCAACTCTCATGCTCGTCGGACCTACCTCGATCTCTCTCTCTCTTGCATTGTCGTCGTGCAGCCTGGTACACTGCCGATAGCGGGCGGGCGCAACGTTGACTCATCCATGCCACAAGCGTCGTGGACGGCAGTAGACTACCGCACGATATGTCAGACCGCTGCTCCGACCGTTGCATACTGCTATGACATAGCACACGCCTGGCGAGCCCTCGTGACGGCTCGCCCTGGAACCCTCATCAACATGGCGAGCCAACGGTCGCCCAAGGAGCACCCACACCACGAGCCCGTGACTGAAAGGTCCTGCGGCCAGCCGAAACCTCAGACTCTCGTGTGCTTCGCTACCACCATGGCCTCGTTGAAGCGTGCTTGTGCGAGGCGAATCAGCTTGCAAAGATGGCTTCCAACGACCGGACTACCAGACCGCAACTTGTGCAAGCATCAACCCGAGCATTTTCTCGACGGACCGCGCCAAGCAGAGCACAAGTTCCACCTTGCTCTTACTACCTCCTGCAAGCCTGGTGAGATGGTAGCCGAACGGCTGCTGTCCCACATTAGCATGCATAAGAAAAAAGAGTCACAACGGTTTGGGCGACCATCTGCCTCTGAAGGCTCTGTCAACGGCGCTCAAATTTTGTCTAGTTTCTCATCTACTGTCGGTCTAAGGTGTGCCCGAACGATGAGCAGACAGGCCATTGAGTCGTGTTTACAGGCTACCAAGCATGCGATCACAATCTATTGCTCCTCTTCCGTCACACTAGATGCCCAACAGGATGCAAACGAGGCAAGCATCATTTACCAAAAACCAGGGAACAAGTAGTAGCGGCTTGTAGCGGGAACATGCCCTGGAGCTTCAAATCCGCGCTGTCAGGTGAGCAATCTCATGTATGCCCGACCGACCGAGGAGGTACCCAGTTACTCAAGGGCCATTCGTGGACTACCAAGTATTGATTGGAATTGTCGGTAACCAATGGCGTGGCCAGCACTCGGTATCACACCCTAAACGGGACTGGCGCCAGTGAAGGAGCAGCCCTGACAGATATCCGCCTAATTACGGGCATTTACTCGACCTCAAAAGACTAATTAGGGGACTATACTTAGTATCGGTGCTACATCGTCACCAGCCGAGCTGCCCTTGCCGGTGGCTTGCCCCCCCGCAGTGTAAGCTAGCAACTTTCCGCCCGTCATTGGATACGAACGTCTGCTAGCAAAAGCTTGTTCTGCAAATTCCAACTCCAACGACATGCACAAGCGACTGCTTCGCGTGGGACCGCACGCTGACTGGGTGGGCGCTGCATGTCGTGCTATCCAAGTCGGCCGCGTTACACGAAGGCTCGTCCACTCCCCTCGTCGTCGCCCGCGTAGCTCGGAAAAACATCGTCAACCGACCTGCCGTGTTTGGTCGACAGTGCGGTCCGCCTTCTCGTTCGCCTAGCAGCTAGCAGGTCAAGTCCCGCTGTGGAAATGATCACGACAGTGTCGACGCGAATTGGGCCGTCTCCCAGTCTGCGTGACTCCGGCTGCAAAATGCCCCAACGTTCTGGCCGACGTGGCACAGGCGAATTGATTTGAGTAGCAGCCGCATCTCGCGATAGCACGAGTCGCTGCACATAGCTTGGTGTTGGCACGAGGGGCAGGTACCGATGCCACGATGCTCTCTAGCACCGACCACCTACACTACTACACTTCCAAATCCTATGCCATCATCCTATCCAGACTTGGCGCACTGCAGCCCGTGATCTGCGCATCTGCACAAGGCCACCAGCAACGTCCGGGCCGGCCACTTATCGCAACCGCTGCAAGTGTTTCCTAGACTCCTCTAGGATGCAACTCTCGATAGTGCCCCGCAGCGAAGTTGGCACTGAAAGAAACCAAGGCACCGACCCCTGTCTGCAAAAACTCTCACGACGACATGGGAATCTGGCCCCAGGACTAAATGGGTCATTTAACTTGCTAAAGTCGTTGCGGGGACCAGTAAGCCGATCGATAGCCGTGGGGATGTGCCCGGTAGGGGCTGCAGCTGGCTCAAGCGCGGCGGGTAAGTGAGCCCCAAAATAGCTGGGGGGGCACAGAATGACCCCAAATCTCGACATGAGGCTGCATGGTAAGACTAGTCTGGCCAATCAGCTTGCCGCTTTCATGTGCTGCATGGCGTTCGCATTTCCCTCCCGTTGGATGGCCGCCCGGCCAGATAGCAGCGAGTCCAAGAATAGATTGAGCAATATTTGCGAACATTGAACCCGTTCGTGGTAGATATAAGGTACATGTTCCTCACTAATAGCTATCCACGCAACAGGTAGACCGCATAATTTGGTTCCGCTCCTTCCTTCACATCAAGCCCGCTGGTCGAGCTTCGAATACCCATCTTTAATTACGAGCAGCCCGGTCGAGCCCTGCCATCCTGTCCCTTACGAATCATCCCGTCGCGCGTTAGTCGTTATTGCCGCATTGTTTACTGGCTTTCCTCATATACCACCGCTCTGGGTACCTCAAGCGTCCATGTCCTCCTCGTCCGCTCCCACATCTACTACCAAACAGTCCGCAACCATGGTAGGGACTACTAACGCTGCCACAGCAGCAGCAGCAAAACAAGCACAAGCAGCAAAGATGCACCGTCGCTCACGATCAGGTAAGGGCTGCCCTTTCTACATGCATACAGGGATCCTGCGCATGGACAATTGGCTAACGGGAGCTGTACAGGGTGCTTCACATGTCGCCTGCGACGGAAGAAGTGCGATGAGGGCAAACCATCTTGCCGCGCCTGCAAACATCTTGGTTTGAAGTGCGAGTACAAGAGGCCAATGTGGTGGAGCAACAACGAGCAAAGGCGGAATCAAAAAGAAGTCATCAAGAACATCATCAAGCGCACAAAGCTCAATGAGAAGACGGCGCAGAGTGGTGCCATGGGCACCAACACCCCACCAAGTCTCTGCCACTCGATGCAAACTGCCGACACATTCTCGGATGGCGTCAGCTGCACGCGAGCACCATCTGTCGATTCGCAAAACTCGCTGGACTACAACTTCAACCCTGCCGCCACTACAATCGACTTCTACAACTCGACAATGCCCCCGCCAAACTTCCCACCCAACTTTGCCCACCCGGGACACTATGTACCATACGACATTGACATCAAGACCGAAAGCCAGATGTTCATCAACGATATCCCAACTCGTCGCGACTCAACCATTTCCTCATACAGTCATTACCAAACCCCTCCCGTCTTCCCGACAGACAACTGGATTCAACAAGATTACTTCGAGCGCCGCGAATCTTTCACCGAGGAGCCCCTCGAATTCCCTATCTTCGACTACAACAGCTATGGTACCTTCAGCCCATCCCACCAAGCGTCAATCCAGGTCGACGATTGCGACCGACATCTTCTTAGCCACTTCTTGGAAAACATCATGCCCTCAGCTTTCCCCGTTCTTGAGACCAACCAGCCAGGCGCAGCACAGCGCGACGTCATCATTCCTGCGTTAGAGACCAACAAGGCCTATCTGCACTGCTGCATGAGCATTTCCGCGCTGCACCTGAAGACCACTCAGGGGCTTACAGGAGAGCAAATCGACCAGGACATCCAAAGGCATCGTGGTGAGACTGTTCAGCAGCTCACTGCTTCCCTCTACAGTGACAGCCACCACGGCCAGACTCTTGAGGCAGCGCTTGGCATGATCTTTTTCCAATGCTCAGTTGGCCGATTCAACGACGGTCTCATGGACATTCCATGGCACGGTCATTTTGAGGCCGTCCAGAACCTCGTCCATAGGCTCGAGCTTCCCGCGCAGATGATCGCGATGAACGGACAGGCGCACGCTCAGCCTCCCTTCAACATGACTCTGGCTTCTTGGATCGACATTCTCGGCGCTACCATGCTTGGAAGGACGCCATCATTCGCTGACACTTACCGAGAGAAGCTCATTGCAGATGCATCTTCTGGCCTCGCGGAACTCATGGGATGTGAAGATCGCATCATGTATCTCATCTCGGAGATTGCCTGCCTCGAAGCGCTGAAGAACGAGAACATGGATATTGTGCAGCTTTGCGCACACATCAAGCTCCTGGGCGAGCAGATCAGCCTTACTGAGCCACCCCAAGGCTCGCTCAACAGCGCCTACACATCTACCGGCGAGATTCTTCCCAGGCAACTTCGCCGCAACATGACTGCCGTCTACCGCCTAGCCGCCCGCATCTACCTGTGCAGCCTAGTGCCGGACTTTGACCGCACTTCGCCTACCTTTGTCAACCTCGTCAGCGCTCTTTGCAAGGCTATGGAATACATCCCCGCTGGTCCCGAAGGATTCGACCGCTCTCTCATCTGGCCTCTTTTGGTCGCTGGCTCAATTTCGGTGCCGCAATCGGGATTCCGCAAGATGTTTGCTGAGCGTTCTGCCATGTTGGGCGAAGCTGCAAACTTTGGGTCTTACGGAAGAGTCAAGAACCTTCTTGACGAAGTCTGGTTGGTCAACGACGCAAGGCTCGCGAAGGGAACCACACAGTGTGTCCACTGGCGGGACATGATGCGACAGAAGAACTGGGACTTTTTGCTCATCTAAAAGACTGGTTCTTCTGCTGGTATGCATCCTGGACTTGTGTGCCTCTTCGCGACTTACACTCTCTTCTCGTCGAACCCAGGCCTTACTTCTTGCGATTTCACCAAAAGCATTTGCTTGTTTTCTTTGCACATATTTTCTTCAACACGATACCCACTTTTGTAATTCGGATACCATTGGCTCTTTGCGAGCAAGGCAGCATTCATACGGCGCAATAGCACCGGTTGGATGGCGTTAGGAGGGACTTTACGGCTGACGAGATCACGGTTGAGATTAGGGGTTTGTTTGTCCCTGGCAGACCAGACTTGGAGAGAGGTGGGGGGAAGCGGCGGCAATTGTTGCATGGGAAGCTAGCGCAGCACCCAAGCGCCCGCGCGTGTACAGTAAAGTAGAATGGAGGCTGTGAGCTCTACAGGAGAAGAATTGAAAGTGAAACGAGCGTATCGCTCAACATGACTACGCCTCCCCAATGCATATGCAAACGTGATTGGCTGCCACGTGTAGAAGGGTCCCTACTAAGCAGCTCTCCGCATGTGGCGCGACAGTCGCTCGTTCCCGTTGCTAAAGGCCTGGAGAAGTCGACGGGTGCCCCGTTTAAAATTAGCGAGGAACGTCGGCCGGACTGCGACGCTGCAAGTCGACGCGTACAGCAACCGACGGCGAGCCAGACATGCCCAGAGTGCCGTCGAATTCGGGAGAAGACTGTGGTAGTTGTCTCGCCTGCCATCGGCCGTATCGCGTCTCCAAGCTATCGAATGCGGGTCGTAGATGACTATCATTTTGCCGTCGCCGTTATTAACACTTAGACTCGCATTCCGCCCCCACCCCCTTGTGTAGACGTACCGTTTCGCCCGTGTCGCGCCCCCCCTCCGACATTCGAACTCCACCTTCCCAATGGCGTCTCCAGCCACGGTCCCGTTCACCTCAGTCGATACTACCGCACATCAGCCAGCCAAGGATGAAGTCGAATCGCCGAGCATCTCCAGCGCAAATGCGCTCGCTCGCTACGAGTACGAGGCGGGCCATGCGAATGCCACAACAGGCACCAAGATCCTGATGGTGGAGTGGGAAGACGACGACACAACGCGAGGCGTGCGGGGAGATTGGCACATATCGTGGGACGGCAGCACACGCGTCTTGCCTGCCAACGATCAGCCCGCCAATGATGTGAATCGCATGTACTTTCTGCTGCCTCCGGGCGTTGCGGTACCTACGAGTGTCACACTTACGCTACGGCCACAGGACGCTAGTAAAGCAGTTGTGGTCTGGCATACGAATCCCCTTCCGGCCTTGTTCCCACCTGAGCTGGGGGCATCGGCGCGTGCAGCGGGGAAGAAGGGCGTCTTGCACACCATATGGGCAAAGAAGAGGCTACAGGTGCTACAAAAAGAGATTGAGGCGGAATCGCGGAACAACGTAGAGGGCATCGGCCTGATCATGGTTGTCCAAGAGAAGGAATGGATTGAGTCGACATTTGGAGTTAATGCCAAACCGGCAGGCCTGAGTATCTCGTTGGGAGAACCGACGTCAGCACAAATAAAGGGTCCATCTAGTCCACGATCGCCCGGTGGAGGGCGACTTATGGATAAGCTGGCAGGACTACGACTAGGCACGAGCGAAAAAGACCTCTCGCCCAGCACCAGTACGCCAGGCTTCTCGAATCCCCTCTCGCCCGAATCTTCCGACATTGCTATTAGTTCCTTTGCTGTCTTCAAGGGCGCTAATCCGTCTGCGCTTGCAGCAAAGCCCCCGCAGCAACCCCAGGCTCAGCCAGGAGCAGATCCGCCTCGGAAAGTTGCAGCACAGGCGCCACCGCAGTTCATCACTGAACAACAGGGTGCTGGTGGTATGGGATCTCTGAATGCATTGTCTGGTCCAGCACCTGTATTTCAATCTCGGAGCGCATTAGGACCTGCCGACGACGAGGACCATGAAGACGGGCTGTTCGCGTTGCCCATCAGTCCGCGGAGTCCCGAGGTGGGCAAAAGCCCATTCTCATTTGCAGCAAGCGACACTGCCCCATTTTTGAAGGAGGAGAGTGCTGCTTGAGCTTAGATGGATATGTCGGTGTGTCGGAGTCTTGGGTGTAGGGCTCTTGTCTTGGTTGGAACGACGCGCCAACCCTGTTGTTGGTGTGATATTTTACAAACCTCTACATAGGTCAATACATTATGAACATGGTAGTAATACCCAGGGTGAATTCTAGCCACTATACATGGTTCACGTCACTATTCCAGCTGCCAGCGGAGAAGGTCACGGCACGTGTCGAGCAGGTGTTTGGCTTGGCATCTGCACGCTACTGCAGCTGACGAAGGTGGATTTCCCGACACGCGAACTCGAGCGCGGCTTCCACGGTACGACTGTCGCAAACCTCTCACCACCATCACCAAGCTATTGTCGCCCGTCGCACCCGCATCATCGCCAAATACCCCACCCACAGCTCTCCGCAAGAAGCTGAATACGCGACAAAATGTTGGCCACCGGGCGCGGCAGTATTGCCCAGATTCACTACACTGGGGAAGAGGCTGCAGGTGAGATCAACAAGCTCCTCAGCGCAGTCGTAAGTAGCAACCCCCCCGCCTGGCTGCATCCATATACTGACGCGCTTCAAGGTAGAGAACGAAGACGATTTCGAGAGATGGGAAGCACTCGTCACACGCGCCTCTGAGCTCGAGGGTGGCGTCACCCGCAACTCCAGCCCATCCGCCATCGAGCTTGTCCGCAACGTCTATGACTGTTTCCTCACCAAATTCCCACTCTTTTTCGGATACTGGAAGAAGTATGCCGATCTTGAATTCTCCATTGGCGGTACTGAGACGGCTGAGATGGTTTACGAGCGCGGTGTCTCTTGCATCACACCTTCAGTAGACCTCTGGGCCAACTACTGCACCTTCAAGATGGACACGTCGCATGACAACGACATCATCAGAGAGTAAGTTCATCTTTCCTCCCCCGCCCCTCCCGATTCGGAGGCTCAAACTCGCCGTAGCCAGCGGCGGGCTCCCGCACATTCGGGCGCTACATGGTCAGATATCCCATAATCTCGCTGCACACCGTTTGATGCGCCTCCTCCCTGCCCCGTCCCACTTTGCCCCACGAATGAGCAACCTAAGACGCTGGACGTACGAAGTCGATAGCCCTACCACTCCTCTGTTGGCATATTAGGTTATTTTGCAAGATTGCCCCCTCTTCTCCATACCCCTTTGCTTAGATATGGCGTTGCTGACCAGACAGACTGTTTGAGCGTGGTGCTCATTTCGTTGGCCTCGACTTCCAAAGCCATCCATTCTGGGATAAATACATCGAGTTCGAGGAGCGGATCCAGGAGCCGGCCAACGTTACCAAGATCTACAGCCGCGTCCTGCACCTGCCTATCTACCAGTTTGCCCGATACTACGAAAAGTTCTCCGTCCTGCTTTCCAACCGACCGGTTGAAGAATTAGCCGACGCCGATACCCTCGAGACAATGCGAGCTGCTGTTCAGCTAGAGAACCAGGGACAACCCGAGAAGCCAGCGCTTGAGATTGAACGACAGCTGCGAACAAAGATTCATGAGTACTACTACAACTCGTACTCGAAGACTCAACAGGATGTGAGCAACCGCTGGACCTTTGAACATGCCATCAAGAGGGCCTATTTCCACGTCACAGAGCTTGAAGATGCTGAGCTTGAGAACTGGCGTAACTACCTAGAGTACGAAGAGAAACAGGGCGATTTTGAGCGCATCTCCTTTCTATATGAGCGTTGCTTGGTTGCCTGTGCTCTATACGACGAATTCTGGTTGCGATACGCCCGGTGGATGTTCTCTCAAGGCAAAGAGGAGAACACGCGCATCATCTACATGAGGGCTAGCTGCATATTTGTGCCCATCTCAGCCCCCACCGTACGCCTCAACTGGGCTCGTTTTGAAGAGAAGCTCGGTCGCACTTCGGTCGCTCGCGACATCTACATGTCCATGCTTGACGAAGCTCCCGAGCACACCGAGACCCTGATCTCGCTGGCAGGCGTCGAACGAAGACACGAAGGCAATGATGCCGCCGTCCGTCTTCTAGAAGAGTACATTGGACGTTCCAACAACAAGATTGGTGGCATATTAGCAGCCGAACAAGCTCGGATACTATGGCAATGCAAGGGCAGCGTCGACGAGGCCCGTCAAGTGTTCAAGGAGAAGCACGAGCGGTTCCTAGATTCGCGTGAATTCTGGGTCAGATACCTGGAATTCGAAGTTGCGCAGCCTTCTCCCGACCAGGAAGAGTCCCACGCTCGGATAAAGGCGGTTCATGAGCTGATGCGCACCAAAGGCCGCTTCTCCCCTGAAATCTCAAAAGAACTCTCACACTACTACATGGCCTATCTCTTGGACCGTGGGAGCAAGAGCGCAGTCGACGAATATATGCAGCTGGATAAGGATGTCAACGGGTATGTATCATCTGCTAAGAGCGCTCCCTCCCAAACCCCCTCCCAAAAGAAACGAAAAGGCCAGCCTCACAATGCAGCAAGTAAACGCCAGCGCAAATAGTGTAGCGCTTAGTGCTTATCGGCAGAGCAAAGTTGCGATACGTCTCAAGTCGAAGCTCGCTGCCCTCTTACCCTAGTGTTATACCCCCTTCCTTGAGCTTTTTATTATTTACCACCTTTCTGCATTTGCATGGCTGCTAGCAAAACGTAATACACCACACTTCTCGTTTACCCTTTTCCGTTTGCTGACCTTTGGTGTTCATCACAGTGCCAAACAGGCCGAGGACGTCTCTGTCGCCCCGCCCGTTGCGCCCGCAAAGCCTAGTCACCGAAGTCGCTTTTAGGCATGCGATTGTAACCTGGTAGGCATCTCCCACCCTGGTGTTTGCGTTGACGCACTGCTAACTGTTATGATGCAGACGAGGTGTGCTTCTCCCCTAATACTAGAGCGCTTCGATGTGTTCAGCTTCGTCACCCAAAAGTAATGTCTGATCAGCTGTCGTGACGATCCATGTCGAGCCCGCGAGCAACGCATTTTATCATGTGGTGTCACACGCGGCACTTGTACGTCCTCCGCTGAAGACGTGCTCAGTCATGGTCCTTCACGGATAAGTAAAAACGTCCACCGTATCCCTATTCCTTTTCATTCTGCATTGTATACTCTTGGCTTTCTCTTTACTGTGATAACAACGATATGGAAGAAGTGCTCTGAATGCTTACAAGAGAGGCATTCCTTTTTCCCCTCTCCCCGCTTGGTCTTGTCCAGATAGATGGACTGCTCTCTTAGAGCTTGTGTGTAAGAAAGAAGATTCAACTCAATGAGATATATTACTTTGGAACCAACGTGTGAGTGCGCGACCTGTGGGCCAACGAGAGAGACATTTCAAGAGGCACAGATGCGTCAAGTGACGGAATTGGTTTGAGACGACAAATATTGCAATGCATCCAAGGCGACAAGAAAACAGCTCATTGGTGTCGTACGGCCAGGCTTAACTAAATCTCTCTAGATAACAAACCCACCACTGTTCTTCTGTCTCGGCTCACCAGCCGCCTCAAACGTGCCATTCCTCAACAGCCTCAAACCCTGCGCGCTACTACTTCCCGGCGCAACCCACGTCACATTCGCACCGAGGGCCGTCATAAACGCCGTCGTGCCGTTGTTGAAGCCATACTCGAACGAGACCTGCGCCGGCACCAACTGGTCATGAATCCTTGGTTCAGCCAGGGCGTCCGCAGTCGTCATCTCACCATCAAGAATATGAATAAGATTCTGGATCGTAGCAGTGATAATGCGCGATCCACCCGCAGCGCCCATTGCGACGTAAAACGCATCAGCCACCGACGACGAGTTGCGATGTTCGACCAAAACAGGGGATATGGACGACAGCGGGCGTTTCCCCGGACGGATGAAATTCGCGGGACTGGGGATGTATCCAAAGGCATTCGTGGTATTGGGGATGCTGAAGTCGTTCATCTCGTTGTTCATGATGACGCCCGTTTCCGGGACGACGAGCTTGCTGCCGAAGAGCAGGTTCACAGTCGTCGTCAGTGTGACGGCCATGCCGCTCTTGTCGGCCGTCACGATGTGGCTTGTTCCCGGTGTTTCGAGGGATTCCAGACCGGCCGGGTCGTAGTATGCTACGTCAAAGGTTCTGTTGTCGGAGATCTTGCTGCGGATTTCCTTGGCGGTGGCTGCGGATAGCATTTGTTGCTGGTAGGCGTCCATGCCATCGAGGAAGAGGGGGTCACCCAGTTCAGCGCGCATGCCGTAGGCGAAACGCATGCTTTCGTCGAGGCGATGCGTGGTTAGGTTGATATTGGAGGGGTCGCCCACGCCAGAGTAGCCTTCCATTATCTTGAGCGTGGCGAGGGCGACTTCACCGCCGGACGGCGCGCTGCACGCTGTGAGCTTGTAGTCGCGGTATGTGATGGTGCTGGGCTTGCGGATGGCTACGGTGTAGTTTGCTAGGTCTTCCAGCGTCATGGTGCCGTTTGCGGCTTGCAGAGCACGGATCGTGGCTTCTGCTATGGGGCCGTTGTAGAATGCGTCGGGGCCGTCTTGGGCGATGGTTTCCAAGGTGTCAGCATACCGCTTTCGTGTAATGGTCTCGTTGAGCTGCAGGAGACGGCCTTGAGGCGCGAAGTCAAGGGCGAATTCTACGTCGTCGACGAGGAAGTTGCCTGCGTCTCCGCTTGTGGCGGAAACCATGTACTTGACTAGATCTTCGTTGACTCTCCAGCCATTCCGGGCGACTTTGATGGCTGGAGTGAGCACGGTGGCCCAGGGCAGAACGCCGTAGTTTTCATGGAGATGCTGCAGTCCGCGAAGTTCTCCCGGGACTCCGGATGCTAGGCCTCCGTTGATGCTGGCGTCGGTGTTGTTCTTGTACATGTCCTCGAAAGCAGCGGCTGGGGCTGTTTCACGGAAATCGATGAACTCATATGTGCCGTTTGGTGCTCGGACGAGCATGAAACCACCTCCACCGATTCCTTTAATTTGTGAGCACACGTAAATGAGCAGCCGATGCATGAAAGTATAAACTTACCGGAGTGGTACATGCCCACGACTCCTACGCATGCCACAGTACCGACCATGGCATCTGCAGCATTGCCGCCCGCTTTCAACAGGTCGATACCAATATGACTGCAGATGTCGCTCTCTGAAGCCACAGCACCAAGCTGGCCATCTCCTACTATAGAGGAAGAAGGCTTAGCCGCTGGGTATGCTGCCTTGCTCTTGACCGGATTGCCCAAGGCGCCCTGTAGGGTCAACAGGCCCGTCAAGGACTTGACAAAAGATCCGCGCGCCATATTTCCAACAGCACAGTAATCGTCAAGAGGCGGTTGAAAGACGAGGTCACCAAGCCAACGTGATAATTCCGACCAAGGGACCATCGGTATGGCTTATATACTAGCCGAAGCCGGAGTAGTGGGTCACGGCTTCACTGGATGATAGCCAGGGAAATAGCTCCAAAGGGTAAGCGTTAGGGACGAATTGGGAAGCTGCGAATGGTAGACGCGGCGATGGCGTGTATACCGGAAGGAAAGGCATCATCGTGGGCCCGCGCGGGCGAAGTGCTCTTTTTTTTGCTGATTGATATTCGTGTGATTTGGAGGCCGGGCCCTATCGAGATAACGGAGCCGGGCCGTTGTTGGGTGGGCAGACCTCGGGAGCCGCCATTGGAGATAAGGCGGGGGTTAGATAACGGCACAAGCGAGTTGGAGTATTGTCGGGGAGCATCATGCACTGTGGATATGAATGTCTTGGTACTCATGGCAAGTAATCTGACATAAACTTCCAGCTACTTAGTAATCGCAGAGCTTGTGCTCACGACGAATTGACCTGTTCGACTTGCATCTTGACGCTCGACAGACGGCGCTGTCCAGGGAGAGGATTGACCGGCGAGCATGGCGTAATGAGAATGCGAAAGCACGATAACTGGGCCTTGAACAATATCTTTGCGCTCATTAGTTTCCATAACCAAATCGCAAACTGTGTTTCGCCGAACAAGGGCCAGAAAACGTGACAGCGTGATGTAACCGAATCGCGAGTCGCGGTCCCGTCCGAAACGCGTCTCTAGCTTTCTCCACACTTGCACATCGACCGTCCGTTTCCACCCCACGGACCGTCGCAATGGCGCCGAAGAGCAGTCAATCGTCGCAGCCCAAGTCGTCGCAGAAGGGCACGCAGCAAACTATCTCCAGTTTCTTTGCCAAAAAGCCGGCGCAGACAACCAAGGCCGCCCCTACTCCCGCGCCCGCGCCCGCTCCTGCTCCTGCCCCGAAAGCGAAGTCTACACCGGCGACCAACGGTACAACCCAGGAAGACGATGACGAAGAAGATGAAGAAGACAGCCTTCCGATACGGACTCCTCTTGTCGTCCGTAAGCGCGCGGTAGACGACGATGACGACGTTCAAGATGAGGGTCGCTCCTCTCCATCGAAGCGCGTCCGCATCACCAACGACGAGTCGCCGCAACAACCGCCCGCGCATAAACCAGACTCGGCCTCGAATGCCCCGGATCCCTCCAAGATAACCGACAGAACATCCAAGTTTCTATTCTCTTCACCACCGTTAATTCGAACAGAGAATGAACAGGACGGCGAAGAGGACGTCGCGGCATCCCAGAAGCAGAAAGAAAGGCTGCACGAAAAGTTTGTGAAGAAGCTGGGTCGTCCTGATAGCTTTGCGGAGCTGCGGAGGCGGAACAAAGTCATCTCCGAGGACAATGCCAATGGCGACGAGGGCGAAGGCGACGAAGATGAGGAAGAAGAGCCCCCGCCAAAGCCGGCTAAGGGGAAGAAGGGCGCCGCGACAAAAAAGGCAAGCAAGTTGACGCCCATGGAAATGCAGTACCTCGACATCAAGCGCAAGCACCTGGACACCGTCATCGTCATGGAGGTTGGATACAAATACAAGTTCTTCGGCGAGGACGCAAGAACCGCTTCCAAAGAGCTGGGCATCGTCTGCATACCCGGAAAGTTTCGATACGACGAACATGCTTCCGAGGCGCACATGGACAGATTCGCATCGGCCAGCTTCCCAACCCACCGCCTGCAGGTCCATGTCAAACGTCTTGTGCAAGCAAACCACAAGGTCGGCGTAGTGCGGCAACTGGAAACAGCAGCGCTCAAGGCGGCCGGTACCAACAGGAACGCACCTTTTGTCCGAAAACTTACAAACCTTTACACAAAAGGCACATATGTGGATGACGTGGAAGGCTTGGAAACACCGACCGCGGGCTCAGGTGCCAGCGCGCAATCGACTGGATACCTGCTTTGCATTACGGAGAGCAATGCAAAAGGCTGGGGTACGGACGAAAAGGTTCAGGTTGGCTTGGTAGCCGTACAGCCGGCAACAGGCGACATCATCTATGATGATTTTGAAGATGGCATCATGCGTAGCGAGATTGAAACACGTCTGCTTCACATTGCTCCAGCAGAATTCCTGGTTGTTGGTGACTTATCAAAGGCCACCAACAAGCTGATAGAACATCTCTCAGCAAGCAAGACCAACGTATTCGGTGACAGGTCGCGAGTGGAGCGAGTGGAAAAGCCAAAGACAATAGCTGCGCAGGCATATAGCCACATCTCCAACTTCTATGCTGGCAAGATGAATTCCAGCCAAGAAGCCGACCCGGAAAAGCAGGGCGCTATTTTGGACAAAGTACATCAGCTGTCAGAGCATGTCACTATATGCCTGTCGTCCATGATAACCTATCTCAGCGAGTACGGGCTGGAACATGTCTTCGATCTCACCAAGTACTTCCAGCCGTTCAGCGCACGATCCTACATGTTGCTCAATGGAAATACATTGTCAAGTCTCGAGATCTACCAGAACCAGACCGACTTTACTTCAAAAGGTAGTCTGTTCTGGACTATGAACAGGACCAAGACTCGCTTTGGCCAGCGCTTGCTGAGAAAGTGGGTCGGCCGACCGCTGATTGACAAAGCTAGGCTGGAAGAGCGTATAGCGGCTGTCGAAGAGCTCAAGGAGGGCGAGCACACGACACCAGTGGACAAGCTAAAGTTTGTATTGGGCAAGATCAAAACCGATCTGGAAAAGGTGCTTATCCGGATATACTACAAGAAGTGTACAAGGCCCGAGCTGTTGGCCGCTTTGCAAGCTCTCCAAGAGATATCGAGCCAGTACCTGTCCGCCCAGGCTCCTGAGCAAAGCGGCTTCTCCTCCCCCTTGCTGAGTGAAGCCGTCTCGAACGTTCCGAAGATATACGAGGACCTGAACAGCTTCCTTGAGAAGATTAATGCGCGTGCTGCCAAAGACGATGATAAATACTCATTCTTTAGAGAAGAGCACGAGGCAGAAGATGTTAATGATCTGAAGCTGAGCATTGCGTCTGTAGAGGACGATCTCAACACACATCGTGAAGAGGCGGCAAGGAAGCTTGGAAAGAGCAAGGTTGACTATGTTACTGTTGCAGGCATCGAATACCTGATCGAAGTCAAGAGGAAAGCACCCGAAGAGAAAAAGGTGCCTGCATCATGGCAGCAAATCTCTGCTACCAAGACCACTCTGCGCTTTCACACGCCAGAAGTCAAGCGCATGCTCCAGGAGCGAGACCAGTACAAAGAGTCGCTTGCGGCTGCATGCGAGAAAGCCTACATTGGTCTCTTGGAGGAGGTTTCGTCCAAGTACCAGCAGCTGCGAGACTGCGTGGCTTCCCTAGCTACACTTGACGCGCTCTTGTCTCTCGCTACTCTAGCCAACCAGCCTGGCTACGTGAAGCCTACCTTCACAGACGACATCGAACTCAACATCACCGGAGGAAGACATCCAATGGTGGAGCAGCTGCTCCTCGACAACTACGTGCCGAACAACCTCGCCCTATCGCACGACTCGACCCGCGCCCTTCTCATCACAGGCCCCAACATGGGCGGAAAATCGTCGTACGTACGCTCTGCAGCACTGATAGCCATCATGGGACAAATCGGGTCCTACGTGCCCGCCACGGAGGCGCGGCTAGGAATGCTAGACGCAGTCTTCACGCGCATGGGTGCCTTTGACAACATGCTCAAAGGCGAATCAACCTTCATGGTCGAACTCAACGAAACGTCTGACATTCTCAAATCGGCAACGCCCCGCTCCCTCATCATCCTCGACGAGCTCGGTCGCGGTACCTCGACTTTCGACGGTGTTGCCATTGCAGAAGCGGTGCTGGATTACGTGATTCGCGATCTTCAGTCCTTGACGCTGTTCATAACCCACTACCAGCACCTCGCGAAACTTTCGTCGCGCTTCACAGACGGACAGCTCAAGAATGTGCATATGCGCTTCGAGGAGCAGAATGGTGGCAAGGAACTCGTTTTCCTGTATGAAGCTACAGAGGGTATTAGTCATCGTTCTTACGGGCTTAACGTAGCTCGACTGGCGAGGGTTCCCGAGAAGGTCATTGATGTGGCCGAGGTCAAGAGTGCGGAATTGGAAGACAGTATCGAGGTTTGCAAGATGGGTAATTTGTAAGTGGGGCGTCTTGTGATGTGGGAGAGATGAATGCTAACAGTGGATAGATGGCGCATGATGAAGGGACTGTTGACGGATGATTCTGAAGTGGCACTTGCCAAGGTTGTCGAGGGCATTGAGCAGCTGTAGGGTAGGCTGGCTGTCGTATTGTCATCGCAGAGGGCGAGCTAGGCGTTTGGCATATGGAGAGGGGCTGTTGCGTTATCACGGTATCAGTAGACTCTCGGCGCTCTGGATCACAGTATTGCCAGATTGCAGCATCGTGTCTTTTCAGAGGTTCGCATCGATGCCACATCAACCACACCAAATAAAGCAGTCTTGTTCATACTCTTGAGCTGTGGGTATTTCATTCAATTCATAACTATCATAACCAAATGTCCTCATGGCCAGCGGATCTCTTGTCCACCTGGCTCATCTCGCTCGCCCGAACAGCCATTGTCCAAAGCGCCCATGGGTCTCGAAAGTGGCATGTATGCCCTCTAACCGAGACGAGTCTCCTTGTCTTTGATAGGAACGTCCGAGCCGGTAGCGCTCTTGTACTGTCCGCGAATGAAGTCGCTAATCTGTTCGTCCTTGGCTTGTTCGACAGCGGACTCGTTGTCCTGGGGACCTTGGCCCATGAACTTCTCTTGGACGAAGTCGACACCTGCGCATGTCTGGTCAGCAGCTGCAAAACACGTGGGGAGAGCCAGGCCAAGCTATACATACCCTTGTCAAGGTAGTCCTCGTTCTTCTCGCTCTCCTTGCCGCCTCCCGCAGCAGAGTTGAGCTTGTCACCGATGCCGCCGAGGAAGCCACCGGAGCCCGAGGACGACTGCTGCTGGCCAGAGCCCTGCTCTTGGGCGACTTGCTCGTTGACGCTCTTGCCCTCGCCGCTGCCGCCGGTGAACTTGTTGACAAAGTCCATTGTGATGTGTGTGTTTGGTTACTAGGTGATGGAAGGCGGAAGTATAGTGGGTGTAGAGGAGTGAAGAAGGGGATCGTGAGGGGTTATTGGTAGTGTGCAGACCAGGCCACTCGAGGAGAGAGCTATTTATGCAGTTCCCCCAGCTACAGCTCGTCAGGGATGCTTGATCTTGGACAGCGCGGACAGCAAGCAGCGGGCAGGAACAAACTGGGCTAAAACGCCCAGCATCTAGATGCCTGGGTGACAGCCTCCCCTCCATTCACAGCTGAAGAGCGTGTTTGATAGGCACCCTTGGTCGCTAAACCCACCCAACGGGGGGTTGTACCTGGGCGATTAGCACTGCCCCGCGCTTGAGCTGCGCGCCGACGTCATGTCGTGACCCCGCCAAAAACTCAAACTAGCCAGCTTCGCTTTCTCTCTGCAGCGCAAGCCCGCCCCTCCCTGTGACTGACACGTGCGGGACGGAGACGCCGAGTCGCTGCTTTTAGCGATATTGGTGCCTTTCTTTCTTTCTTTTTTTCCTGCTTTCCTTGCTTGTAGGACCGAAGATTGAAACTTGGATTCCAAGGCGTCATTGTGCGTTGTTGCTCGAGTCACGACGCCATGATACCTATTACCATCATCACGGGCTTTTTGGGCTCGGGGAAAACAAGTATGTTCGCATTGTTCCCTTTTTTTGCACACTTCACGGGGCCTTGTCATATCCGCGGCTTGGCTTGAGACAAGTCAATCACAAGCTGATCAGCTTTGTGTAGAAATTCAGCATTGCGCAGCGCTTGGCCCTTCGCTAACAAACACCATGCAGCCCTGATCCTCAACCTGATCCCCCAACTTCCCCCAACCTACAAACTCGCACTCCTAAAGAACGAATACGGAGACGTCAAAGTCGACACGGCGCTCGCCTCGTCCGCAGCCATCTCGGGTGTCCAGGAACTGCTCAATGGCTGCATATGCTGCAACCTCGTCGGCCAGCTATCCGGCGCGCTGGAAACGCTCGCCCGCGACGTAGCACCCGATCGCATAGTGATCGAGACCTCGGGGTCCGCCTTTCCCGCCACGCTAGCCATGGAAGTAAACCGGCTGAGTCGCGAAACGGGCAAGTACGTCCTCGACGGCGTCATGAGCGTGATTGATGTGGAGAACTGGAAGGGCTACGAAGACACGAGTTACACAGCGAAGATGCAGGCGCGGTACACCGATCTCATCGTGCTGAACAAGCACGAGCTGGTTAGCGAGCGACGGCTGGAAGATGTCGAGGACGCGGTTTTGGCGCTGGAAGTCGAGCCGCAGATTCCACGGACTAAAAGTAGCAAGGGCTGGGTTGATAAGGATATCGTGTTTGGGCTGGATGCGCGGCTTGCGGGCATTACAGAGGAGAACAAGGGGGAGAAACATTCGCATGAACATGATCATGGCCATTCGAGTGAGGTCGAGGTCCTGAGTGTGGCGCTGAAGAGCGAACATGGCCAAGCTAGTGTGGACACGCAGAAACTGGCACAGTTCCTCCAAGACCCGACAAAGGATGAGGTGTATAGGATTAAAGGCATACTATTTGCTTCCACGCCGCCTAAATCTTCGGATACTACACCTGTGTCTACACACCAGACACCGGAAGGAAGAGCGAGGTATATTCTGAATTGGTCGTTTGGTCGCTGGACTTTTACGCCTGTAGCTTTGCCAGCTGGAGAGGAAGTGAAGGAAGAGCCTGCTCTCCGACTCACGGTTATTACGGCGAGATATGAGTCTACAAAATGGAAGAAGCAGATTGAGGGGAGTGGCTTGGTGGCTTTGGAGGGCGGTGCGGCGGGCGCGTTGACGGTGGAGAAGATTGCGTAGACGGCGCTGTGGAGATTAGATACCCGTATTAAGATTTAGACGGCTTGGATAGACTAGAAGACTAGAGCGTGGATTTTATGTTTTTGCCGTTTCATTTCGAGAGATGCCGTCAGTTGACTATGTAAGATGAGTGAGGACTACCCTATTTAGATAGCGCGGGACACTACTGCCAAGTGTCGACTCTGTATCAATTCCTTTCTCACCCGCGGTCTCCAGCCTTTGCTACTTCATGACAAGAAACACCCTTTGATCGCCTCCTTGTGCCCATTAATCAGGCAGTTCCATTGAACCCGCGCAATGAAAAAAAACATAGTGGCTATCCGTCTAGTTCTCAGTGATGCGTCGTCGCTTCATACTCTCCCTCTTTCGACGCTCTTGCGGGGCCGCTAACAGCTTCTTGCACCGTTCCTTCAGTTGTAGTGGGGGTGAGCATTAATCGAGTGCGGGGAACAGCGGACACCAACAAGCAAACAAACGGATTAGTGTGGTGGCAAGGCTACTAGCTTCGCAAGTGAATGCAAGATCAAGGCCGTGGTTTCCGAGTCCGAGCTGTTCACAGTCGACGTCTTTCTTCAATCCGATTACTCTGGAAAGTACGTGCTGAAACCTGGTCTCCAGCTTTGCGCACATGTCCAAATCCATCGACTGGGCGAGGTGCTGCACGATCCTATCGCGGGCGAGGCCTTCTGGAACATCCAAATGATGTTAATGCGTAAGGAAGTCGCGCTCTTGGATTTGGTGCCATTCGTCAAACACCTCTTCCAACCGCAATATAACAGCCCCGAGAGCCAGCGTATACGCGAAGTGGCCGCTGCATACGCCGTATATCATGATGCTGTCTAGATGGATTATAAAGAGTACCACCAGCTCATCCAAAGGCGATAAGGGTGTATTGTATAAACTTCGGGATGTCACCCGCACCATACAGGCGCAATCGATCATAGACTCAGCAACTGACCATGGCACTGCGCCACAGTTCCTACCTGCAAAAGATAACCAGAAGAGACGATGTGACCTAGAGTAATCAACTTGACGATAAGAATACCACAACGAGTATAGCATCCGCAACGTTTATCCATCTCTTCCCCCAATAAACAGAACGTTCAAGTCAGCATATACCAACAGACCAAAAAAAGAAAGAGAAAAAGGAAATTACATCTTTCATGTCAACAGGCATACCAATAAGAGTTTCTCTCAACATTCTCCTCCGCTGCACTTTCCCCTTACCTTTGCCGCCATGCATCCACTGCACCATCCACATCCGACGTCGGCAGCCTAGCCGCTAACCGCAACCCGCCAACTTAACTGACACCCGACAACAAAACAACAAACAGCCGCAGCAACAGGAGCAGGAGCAGGAGCAGGAGCAGGCAGGATCAGGCGGGCGGGCAAAGTGGATAGGCGGGTTCCACTCTGATGCAGGTACCTATGTACCATTCTCAATCTGGCCTTGTGACCTCGGCTGCAACGAGCCGACCGAATACGATGCTGCAAGATGATGACAACAACAACAACAACAACAACAAAAACGACGACAACAACAGTGAGAAGAAATTGTGAGCGCAAAACATGGACGTTGGCAACGATACGATACGATACGTGCGAGGTTAGTTTGGTGAGAGAGTCGGTCGGACGGTCGGGGCTTGCTGGTCATTGGTCTAGAAGCGCTTTCGTTGGTCGGTCGGTCGGTCGGGGGGGGGGGGGCTCGTTCTAGTGAGGCGTACGCGCCCGTTGTAATTCGCGCAGGCTAGGTAGGCATGCATACGTGCATGGAGGCCAGAGGCAAAGGCAAAACTTCGGGGGAAAAAAGAATGAAAGAATTGCTTCCAAAGCTGGAAGCTATGGAGCTTTGATCTCTGGACGTGCCTCTGGAGAAGATGGTTGGGACGGTTCTGACGCTCTGATGCGCGCGCATGCAAATGTACTTGGCCAAGTTTACTTTGCTTTTCTCTTCGCAATGGAGTGTTCGACGGAATCAAAAGCACTTTTACAACACGGTACAGCAGCGGGCAACAGGGATCCAGTAGTGTAGGTATGATGACTGAAAATGCTCATTGAGGTATCTTGACTTGTTCATTATTACCACGGACCCTACCAGATAAGGATGTCCGCAAACCATGCAGCAATTCTCCTCGAAGAGAGAGGGAGAAAAGGCCCAGGTGAAATAGGTTATACGCAAATATTCAAACACATTATACACGAGCTTCCGGCCCGTCCAGCATGTAGCTTTATGACTTTCGTATCGTGGGTCATGGGTTCTTGTCTCTTCAAGCTTCTTGATGCTGCTGCTACTTCTTCCGCTCCGCTTGCACTCGACTCGACTCGGGGGTATCTTATGCGACGCCCTTGGCGGCTTGCCTCTGTTGCGATTGTTAGGATGCTGTTTGGAGTAGTAGTAGTAATGGGTAATGGGCGATTGGCGTACCTTCTTGTTGATGAACATGGCAATGACCAAGACGGCGACGAGGAAAACAATAACGAAGACAACAATGACACCAGGCTCGCGCTGGGCCCAGTTCTTGTCACGCTTGGCGAGCTGGTGGAGGGCGTACTCGGCGCGAGCGGCGACGGGCATGCTGATGGCGGCCATTGTGGATGTAGGTTTCTGCGCGATGAAAGTCAGATGTGAGGTTGGAGAAAGACGAGTAGCGAAGTAAAGGTTCCCCAGAGCTCAAGGTGCGGAAGATGAAGACGAGGCGATTGACAGATCGACGCGACCTAGTCGGCCTATTCGAGAATGGTTGGGAATATGCCGCAAGGGCCAAGGCGTCGTCGCAAGCCAGCAAGACCTGAATGTGTGGCCGTGCGCGAAGACGCGATAACGCGACACAATGGACCCATCTTCTTCCCCTCCAAGAGCTCCAGCAAAGAAAGGCGAGCGGCGGCGAGGCGAGAAAAGCTTACATTTACGAAATTAATCGGACCTCTTTTGTGATGGACGGGCTGAGCAGATGAAGCTTGTCGGTAGCTATTGAGAGAAGACGAGTTTGCTGGTCAGCGCGATCGGATCAAACCCACGTAATGGACGGTCGGGACTCGGCGATGGCAATTGAGATGGCGCAGGTCGAACAGCGATGCAGCATCAAAGAGTGAAAACAGAAAGCCTTAATAGCAAGAGCGGTGATAGTCCGCTTTTAAATGCGCCGGGTCGCCGAAAATTTCTGCAGTTAATGAGGCATTTTGTTTGGCCCCGGGTCCTAGCGGGTTGTCGGGGAGCTCCAAGCTTGCAAGGGTGGGTTTGCGCGCGCACAGTTCGGCCGGGGTTGGGAGAGATGATGACGGAATGGCAAGCACGTACCTGGTTGCGGATGTTCTACTCTTCGGGGTGGATGCGGATATCTGGCATGGACAGTGTCAATGGTGGTGTGGGGACTGGGAAGTTTGATCGAAGCAGAATAATGTTCCAGACGATCACGAAGACGAGGCAGCTCGCGCGAAAAGTCGATTTAAGAATGGCTGGGACCGAGCAACGTCGCGACGGAGGGTTGAAAAGGCTCGCTAGCTCTGGTTCGGGGGAAGGAGCTACCTCGCAAACAGCCAATGGCGCTGCATGCCACCACAATGTCATCAACCAACGGGCATTGGTAGATTGGTAGGCCGTGGAGAGAAACCGTGGAGAGAGGAAGGTGTGGATAGGAACGAATTGTCCGTCTCCAAGTCTTTGCGACTACAACAAAGGTTTCCACCTCCAGCTTGCAATGCTATCCACCATAGCTGGTGCTGGTGCTGGTGCTGGTGCTGGTGCTGTTGCTGCTCTCCGCGACCCGGCCTCCACAACCGCGTCTCGTTGCTACAAGCCGCCGCTGACGCTACTTGTCGGCTCCACTGCACCATACAGCCAAGTCCCCTGCCACACGGCTTAACCGTTCCTGTGTATGCGCGGCGGCACAACAGCAGCAGATTGCAGCGCGGTTATGTCATCGGTCCAATGCTTATCTCGCCTCGCTGCTGCTATGATGTGCCATGATGCCCCGAGTCTGCCGCGAAGCCGCGCCCAGCCCAGAGCCGACATGTGGGCTGGCAAGGGAAAAGACATGCCTAGCGCACCGGGAACAAACAACTCATCCCAAATAATGCCTCATTCCCACACGCCCACGTCTCGCCAAAGCCCCCTTCACCAGCGTGACGCGCTACGCCGATAGCGCCGACTGGGAACGGAGCTGCGTGGGGTGTGGCCTTAGTAGCTTGCTGCCGGGATCCTCACTAAGCTTCTGCTGTGCCTTTGCCCCCGCATCTTGGCGAGCATTGGCGCCTTGATTGCGGTGAGAAAAGGTATGAGTGCATCGTAAGCACTGCGCCGCTCAGCTGTGTTTGGAAAACGTCACGAGGTTCGAATCACGCACCCAGCACACTCTCTGCCAGCGCTCGTCATGAGAGTACCTCGGCCGTGAAGCCAATATTGGTTGTTATCAAGGCTCTCGGGATAGCGTCCCTTTCATGACTCGGGCGCGGGAATGTGACCGAAATCATAAAACATGTTTATTCACCCCATCATCACAACTGCAATGTGCAGCCAGCCGTCCAGATATGCCGTCGCCCGTACCAGCTCCTCCACACTCGCACTCAGCGGTAGGACGGCGCCGTGAAGGACCGCCTGTGCCAACAGTGGACTTCGCCTGCTCGGAAATAGCGTCGGTAACATGTGGTTCAACGCCGTCCCGATGGTCTGTGGTTGCCCTGCTCCTTGTCAGCTTCACTCGATACCTACACCGCAATTACACCTACTAGACGACAGATTCGGCGTGACCAGCCTCTGCACAACTCGCAGACTGCCGGGAGCAGTCTCTTCCTGTACACCATCCGACGAAGCATGTGGCAGGTATAGCCTGACGGGTAAATGTCTCAGATTGACTCCTTGCGGGTTCAGTAGCTTCTGGTTGATGGCACTGTACAGCCCAAATTCATGCTTCCTCACTCCCTCCCAGAGTTGCGTGCTGTCCTCCTTGCTCAAAAACATGACCGTCTTTCCCGTGCCCGTCCTCAGATAATCCGCCTCTTTCACGCTTTGGATGAACAAATCATGCAGATGCTTGTCGTCGTTGTCGAGCTGAACCAGCTGCTCGGAAGGGTACTCGGAAAAGTGTATTGTGAGACGCCATGGTAGATGCTTGTGCTCTTCTTCCGCCGTTTCAAGCTTATGTGCTGGTGCGGCATCGCCGTCTGTGTCTGAGGGATAAGCAGGCTCAGCGCCCGAGTACAGGTCGTAAAGGAGACCGAGAGGATAATGCCACTTCAGCGGCACGTCCTCGTACGAGAGCCATGCGTCTTTTGCGCTGACGTCGGGATAGATGAGGCTGCGCGAGAAGAAGGCATGCAATTTGTGAATCAACAGGCCGAGGTAGGAGAGGCGTGGAAATTGTATCTAACCGTTCGTCAACACTTGATTCGCAGCATGCACCACCTTTCCCTTTCCTCCGCGAGAGGAAACCGGTTCTTGCTACATACTAAGTAAGGCTCCGACTCATCGTAGGTCCTGCAGTCGCCCTTGTGCAGACGTATCTCGAGCGGAATACTCCCATTCCAGGTGCTCTGTCGAAGTCTACCCGTGACGTCTCTAGAAGCCATGGAAGCGAAGGCATCCGAGATGCACGTCGCCAGCCCGTCTTGTGGTAGCCTAGGCACAGTTGATCGATGGTGGGGTAACAGGAGCAGGCGGCGCCGTGGCGGGGTAAGCTAGCCCATAGCATCCCTGGCCTTTGTTGTGCCTGCGTCTCTGCGACAACCGCAAACCGCAAACCGCTTCCCAGACGGTCATGTAAAATCTGTACGCTGGCGATACCGGCCATGTCCTTTCATTCTTCTTTTTGCACTTTCGCGACAAGTGAAGCGGCGCCGTAGATGGGTGACTTACAAGCGCAGAACAGCTGGACCATGGACGTGGCACTCAGCCGCAAACGCTCGCGCCTTGCCATCGATGAAGACGACCATGTACCGCCGCGAAGAGAACCGTCGCCCGCCCTCTCCCCATTCGGAGATACCTTGAAAAAGTCAAAGACCCAATGCGAGCTAGAAGAGCTGGATCTGATAAGCCCCGAAGAAGCCTGGACCGTGGATGTAGATGCCATATTGGCCAGCAATGCGCTCGCGGCACCACCGGGTAGTAGTCTGGAGGCGCATAACAACTGGGCAAAATACCAACGGGGGAGATCGATAACAGTGTTGTGCGTGCAAGGTAATGTCCAGATACACTACGAGTTACTATGGTACGTCGCTTCCAATGCCCATGCACGCCACTACTGACTCCTCACAGCTCGGCATTACCACATCTATACAGCCTCTCGCCCTCCCTTCAAGCCTTCGTTCTCTGCCACGAGCCTTCTACACATAACCTCTCTCCCTCGGCCCCCTTTTCGCTCCCTTTGCTACAAGCCACCACCCCGTCCAACAACCACTTTGTCCGATTAGGCCTCTTGCACCCCCTTGGCGGAGGCAAATTTCCCCTAGACGCACTCGTTGTGCTGGATAGACATGGCAGGAGGAGACTGGTGCTACCGTTTGGATGGGGTGCTGGCAAACACGCCGCCACACCCGCAGGCCGGAGCATTCAACAGAGACTGATGGGTTTACTGAGATCATGTGTTGATACACTGGAGCAGGAACGCTGAGATGGGAGGTTAACAGCGGTAATGCAAAGTAGCATATACTGAATCTTGGGCAAATGAAAGTACCCGAAAGAAGGCCTCATCACATATGCATTCCAACAAATGGTTCTTAGGCTATCAAGGCTACCGTATGTCATAATCCACAGCACCCAAAGGCTTTCTTTTCCAAACTTGAAGACGCCTCCTTCTCCGCTGTATCGCAAACCCGGTTCCTGAGCTAGATATTAGCCGCACAACCACGACTGGGATCAACCACCTTAGGTGGGGCAGCTTGTTGATCGTCTCTGGTATACATGCATGGGAGCCACTACTAGTGGAAAGTCATTTGCGGGTCATGATAATCTTTCGGCTTCTCCTATGCGAGCTTGTCATGAATAGTGGCCGCCAGATTGACCAGATACTAATCACTAAAAATATCTGTAGCAAATTGTGGTACCAGCTGAGTTGAGCTGTCGATGGATGGCCTATGTTACGCGATAGGTTGGGGAGCCAGAGCGAATGGGGAAGCTACACTAAGCTATCTCGCGGCCACCAATTGGCGAGCGCGCCCCGTTACCCAGTACAAGACACCAGTCGCATAGCTGTGGATTGATTTAGGCAGCAGCAGCAGCAGCAGCAGCAGCGGCAGGTACGAGGCCATGCGTAGGAGCCATAAAAGCAAGTGTCGATCCAGCTGAATGGAATAAACTTCAGCACACATCTTTACTCGACAGGATCCGCCAAAGACATCATACATCCCGCAGCATCCATACACCAGCAAACATGCCCGTCACATTCAAAGTCGCAGACCATGCATCCTCGCCATACAGTCATCAAAAGGCCACGTCCAGCGAGACCCTACTCCAAAGTACAAGTCCACGCGACGCCAGCGCCGCGAAGCAAATCATCCAAAGCTCCATCTCCCCCTCCACTTTCTCAACCACACACCTTGTCTCTTCACACAACGGCTTCGTCCGCGCCGCCTTCTCGGCATACAGCGGACACCACCACCTGGCGATCCGGCCCGAAGACATTTGGTTCGCCATCCTCTCGCAGCTAAACTTCTACATCAACGCCAACGCCGAAGCCCTCCGATCCCACTTCGTCGCGCACCAGGGGCAGAAAGAGCTCAAAGTGAGAGAAGTAGGCAGCATCCATAGCGTCGATTTCGGGGCGCTCGCGCGCCGCATGACCGGCCTGATACAGGATAACGTCAAGGACCCCGATCTGCGGGACTGGCTTATGCCCTCGTTCAGCACGACGACCGTGGACGATCGCACAACGGCTGCTGTGCTCATGATGGGTACCATGCAGGCGTATTTTTCGTACAAGTGCTGTCTCCAGTGCGGCATCCCGTCCGTCACGCTCCTAGGCGAGCGAGAAGACTACGAGGATATCCTGCACAGGCTGGACAAGTTGGCTGAGCTCGGGGCTGAAACGACTACTTTTGGCGAGCTGCTGAGGCCGGTGCTGCGGAATTTCGTGGCGTCGTTTGATGAGGCGAAAGAGGCTGACACGCGTGATTTCTGGAGCAGGATTGCGCATCGGAGTGGAGGTGGTAGTGGACCGTCGTACCTCGGGGGCTGGCTGACGGCGTTTTGCTTCTGGGATGCTAACGGTAAGTGCATGTATGATTTGAGGAGGGGGAGGAACAGCTGGATGGGCGATGAGAGGGCTGAGTTGTTTTTGGATGGCGTCGGGTATCATCGCGTTGATACAAGTGATATTCCTCCTGGTTTCGCTTCGGTGCCTGTCTTGGTCGACGATAATGGTACCGAATACCATACCAAGATGATTGCCGGGTCGCTCGGCATCAAGGTTTCCAGCAGCAATGCTTCAGAGGGCGGAGACGATGCAGAGGGAGAGGGCAAGCTGGACTCGCTTCAATCGTTGAGTGGGTGGATGATGTATGAGTTGAAAGAAAAGGTAGCATGGACGACGAAGAGGGGGGAGTGAGTAATATCATTAGGAGGGACTGTACTCTCGAGGGTCAATAGGGATAAAAGACGAAGATGCGCACGATAGTTGAGGACGATAGCTTGAAACGAATCGCTTGAATTGGTTTGCATACAAGTCTCAAAATACAAGCCTGGCTCAAAGAACACCAAGACCGCGCGTACATACAGCGAGTGTCCCCCGACAAACTCTCTCGGCACTAAACACACAAAGTCCACAACAGGCTTATGTGAAAGCCATGCTCTTCTTGATCTCGGCAATGGCCAGCGCAGGGTTCAGTCCCTTGGGGCACGTCCTTGAGCAGTTGAGAATGGTGTGGCATCGGTACAAGCTCATGCTGTTGTTGAGGGCGTCCTGGCGCTCGGCCTTCTTCTCGTCTCGCGAGTCGGCGATCCATCGGTATGACTGGAGGAGAACAGCAGGGCCGAGGTACTCCTCTTGGTTCCACCAGTACGAGGGGCATGAAGTCGAGCAGCAGGCGCAGAGAATGCATTCGTAGAGGCCGTCAAGCTTCTTGCGGTCTTCCTTGGACTGGCGGAATTCACGGCCCTGGATATGGGTTAGTACTGGCGCAGGGGAGTTGCTTGGAGGATATGCGTACATCTGGCGCGGCGGTGGTGCGCTGCAGGTAGGGCTTAACGGAACGGTATTGCTTGTAGAAGAGCGTCATGTCCGGTACGAGGTCCTTGACAACGTACATGTGCGGGAGCGGGTAGATGCGAGATTCCTTGGTAGTGTCGGTGGGGATGCGGCCTGTGAAGATTGTTAGTACTCAAGCCACGACCCGCTGTCTCGTGCCACATACAGAGGCATGCCAATGTGTTGACTCCGTCAATGTTCATGGCGCAACTTCCGCAAATGCCCTCGCGACAACTCCGCCGAAAGGTCAAAGTCGGGTCCACCTCGTTCTTGATCCTGATGAGCGCATCCAGCATCATGGGTCCCGTCTTGTTCAGGTCGAGGGTGTACGACTGCATCTTGGGCTTGGACGTGGGCTCATCGGGATTCCATCGGTAGACGTGGAAAGTCTTCGTCTTCGCATCTTGGCTGGGCGCGGGCTCCTCGATGGTCGACGTCTTGCTCTCGGGGACGGGCTTTCGCGCAGCATCAGGCACGGTCTTTTCGGCGGTCTTGGAGATGGGGTCGCGGGCATTGACGTCGGTTACGGAGGCGAAGCCGCGAGAGAAAACTGCCGGCCGTACGGCTGTCGCATAGCGTTAGCAGTGCCTCATTTCACTGTCGAGGTCCCCCCGGGCGGGTTTGTTTGTGCATACCAGTGCGGTTCAGCGCCAGGCGGGTAAAAGCGCGTGTGCAGGCCATGGTGTAGAGTGCGGGGTGGAGAGTGTGGGATGGGCCTTAAAGATCAAAGTGTTGGTATCATCGAAGTTGCACCGTCAGGGCGCCACTCGAGCTTCCCTCGGTTATGACAACGCCCGGTCTTTGATTGGTTGCCGCCGTTGATCGGACGATCCCGGCTTCTCGATGTCCATTCGCCGCCACGACATCATCGTCGAGAACGTCAACACTTCGCACTCGCATCTCGCGCCATACAAGAAGCTTTGCGCACCCTCTTTTCTTTGCCTGTCTGTTGCTTGAAGCTCTCATATCGGCTATATCAAATTTTTCCACCCGAGAGCTGTGCCGTTTGCTTCGGCTATATGAATAATTCCGACCAGCAAATTCTGTGAGCTCGCGTGACAGGTTCTTGATGCTGCAAAACCTCTGCCGATTCAGCATGTGTCCTCTTCATCGATCATTGACTGCAACATGCATGCACTCTCCTTGGTCGTCGCCTTGGAATGTAATCGCTCAAGTCTTTGGTGTGAAGACTTGGCAAGGTAATATTGAAGAGATCATTCATACTGCATCTGCAAGACTTCAACCCTGAAGATTCCGGTCGTACCTACCTGCCAACAGTTCGTCTCTCCTTGCTTCCGGTAGCATCTTTTCTGCTCTGTCTAATATGTTCATCTTGTCGAGGTGTTTACTTTGAAGCACGAACGTCGCTTCGACGATCCTCACAACGACGATTCTCTTGATTCTTGTTGATTTAGTTGCTGCAGGTATTGTGTTCGTTACTGATATCATGCTTAGAATCTCATGAGCAGGGCTTCTTTCAATTTCCCACTTTACGATACAGAAAGCTTGTCCCCAGACACTGCCTTGCTGTCTCACCGCCACTGTATTTTTTCTGACATATCTCTCATCCTCACGTACTATCATCCTCTCATTCCCTCAAAGCTTCACCATGTCACAGCAGCTCGTACGCTCTTTCCTATCCTGCCACCCGACTCACCTTCCCCACACAATAGACCAAAAGGGAAGGCACGCCCAAATCCCCGGACTCGTCCCCATTTTTCAGCGTTTGTTATCAGTCTGCAGTGAAGGAGAGCAATGACGGTGACTCTCAGGTACATGTTGCTCTACTCGTCGGCTTGGCGTGTATCTCTGTTGTCAAAGCACCTCGTCTGTCCTGGTCTCCCTCACCACCGCACCTCCACCCATGCCCACGCACTACTTCCACATTTGCTGTACAACCATCAACAAATATCTGGCTGTAAGCTTGTAGAAAAGATGTCGTCGTCTCAGGTGAGTGAAAATGTTCTTGCAATGCCCTGTACCGTATTATTGACAGTCCTCGAGATGTATGCGCCTATCAAAGGCAGAGTCGTAGGAGGTGGCATGGCCAGCAGCGGCAACGGTCCACATCTCAGCGGTCTCGCCGTGCGGTTTCAAACGAACAGTCCCTTCGAAACGTTGGCGGCTGCGCCAAATACAGGATCTGATGGGAGCGATTCGACGGCCTCGTTGAGTTCATCTGGAGGATCTCTATCCCAGCTCGGTCCCAACCAGGCCACGGGCGGTTCCACGACTTCATCTCGAGGACAGGTCGATTCGCAACAGCCACAGGCCACACAGCTTGTGAGCCCTGCGTATACCAAAGTTACATGAAGGATCCTACGCTAATTCATGCGCAGCCAACAACACCGCAGCGAGCTCGTCGCATGGCAGCCAGTGGAAGCAGCAACACGCCATCAATTGTCTCCCCGTCTGCCGCCCGCACGCATATCCCTCAGCAGTATGAAGGCTCCCCTCAAAAGATAAAAGCCACCAAGATCAGTCAGCTTCAGGGACTTGACATGCAACGCCGCAATTCTCACGCTAGCCAGGCATCTGAAAATTGGCGTTCGCCCCGTCGCCCATCTTTCAGCTCTAGCCTTCGTTCCCCTACCATGCTCAATCCGGTTGACGTACTCCAGACAGCGTCCATGAGCGGCGTTCCTGAGTATCTCGCTGTGCAGGAGATGGCTTTTCGTCAAGGTCAGCACGATTGTAATGGTTCACGCAATAGAGTTCCACCGAGCCCGTTCGGCAAGCATTTCGACCATGTCTGGGCACAGTACTACAAGCTCGGTGCAGTATATGGAGGAGGTCCCACCGCCATGCCACCTGCAGCATCTTCCCCATCACATGAGAACTTTGCCTGGCCCGTACTCATCAATTCCGCTACGCAGGACTTGGAGCACCCCAACGGCTCTTTTGACATTGAATGGACTCGCAAGGTCTGCACTATGGCACTGAATTGCATGAAGGAGCTGATTCGTGTCGTCTGTCGGCGTCTCAACGACTGGCGTAAGATTGTATGCGACATTCCTGCTCCAGTCAAGCATGCCATAGTAGCCTTCCCCGAGCTCTGCGAGTACTACGAAATCCTTCGGCGCGATGCTCATGAAGCGCTCAGTGGCGGTGCCCCCCTGGGCTACGAAGCCAAACTGTGAGCCAAAGACGACTGTGGTGCCAAATTTAATGGCTCTGACTGCCAAGGTCCGATTGAGCTCGTACAGAAGACGGCGCACGCCGTCTCGGCCGCTTTTTCCATCGTCGGCGTTTCACTGTCCAAGAATCTGCTGATCGCGACGACCCACACATACGAATCGTTGGACATATATGTTTGAGGGATGCTTACGTGGAAGAAAGACATGTGGTCGTGCAGGTCCCGATCTTCAGGATTTCAATCCTTTCTTTTTCTGCGACCATGGCGTTGGGTTTGTGGTGTGGACACGGCGGAGTTTCGGCGCCATCTTCCTGAGGGTGTGATGCATCAAGATCGCCATAATTCCACTCACGTTCATACCCATCAATCTCGCGAAGCCATGTACTGCTTTGTATGGGATTAAATGGGACTAGAGATAATGGATGGAGTTTATCTAAGTGAAGCCATGCCACGTCGGCAGCAACCGAAGGACGTGACGAATGATGTGCTGCATCATCCTGGCGTTTGACGTGGGTCGCGTGCCAATGACGATCAATAGACACTCGGATAGAACCCTGTGCCCATTTGCAACAAGATGAAGCAATATATATGAAAAAAAAATGTGACATAGGAGACCTTTTGTTTCAACAGGGCCTATTAAACGATTTCGCATCCCCTTATCACCGACACGTCATCACGTGGAGACGCGAATACGGCAGAACAGGGCCCCGGGCTTCCAAGATTTGCGAAATATCCGCGTCATGCACATCATGTGAGATTTTCATCCTCGTCTATCAGAGCCTCCTTGAGTCCGAGATACCAGCATCAAAAATGGCAGCGACGGCTTCTCCACGACCCCACGGCTTTGACCGCCAACACAGCCTTTTGCAGCTCGACTGCAGCTCTGACCTGCGTCACTATTCTCGCAACCTCGGTCCAGGCGTCCAGGAGCGCATCTTCCAGACCACGAGCGACGCATTAAGGACACAACTCGATGAGCACCGCGACTTCCTTCTCCAACATCAGAAGCAGCAGCAGCAACCACATCTAGCGCCCGTTCCCGTACTCAGCGGCCCGGTGGCAGCCACTCCACAGCCATACAACCATGCACCTCCTTACAGTCAACCACCGCAGCCTCCTTTGCAATCCGCCATTCCGCAAGCGATAGCCTCTCGTAACCCGACCAAAATCGTGCCTGGCGACATAAATACATACCCCCTTGCCCTTCGCGAGGTCCTGTACTCCCAGAAGTCCATTTCACGGCCGCACGATGGCCGGTCGATATTTCACATCGTCTCTAGCACGGCGAACGGGCATTCGAGCGATGAGGCGGTGATGGTTGGGACTTGCAGAAGTCTAGTCGCAGCAAACGAAGTTGCGGCACAGTATTTCCTCGAGAATTGCCTGAACAATAGCGAGGAAGTAAAGTATAAACACCTAGTCAATGGTGCGCTGAACTGCGAGGCAATCAACGAAAAGCGACGCGTGAGGGTGCATGTGCAGGAGGCAAGATTGGAGTGAGCGAAACCAGGAGTGCAGCAGACGATTCCGGAGCTATGGTATGCTCGGGTTCCGTGGTAGTTTTTACGACTATCCTAACCTGCAGGGTCGGCGACAGCGATTTCCAGCCACATTTCTATAGTGAGCTGGTGAAGGATCGACAGCTACCATGGCGCCGGGATCGTACCCGGTACCGATTGTGGAATTGGGATCACAGCATTAACCATTTAGGTCGAAGTGCTTGAGCGGCGCCTTTCCATACACAGCAAACAAACAGACGGAAGAGAGCTGGGGGGTAGAGAGCATGGAGCAGACTGCCAAAGTGGTCGAAAAGATGGAAGAATTTCATACCGCGTCGCACAATCGTTGATCGCTTGCCTGGTAGGATTTGAAGCAGTAGACGTGCGGGAGGAATCCCATGCACGGAACTGTAATTTTAGTATACTGCGAACTTGTAATATCGTAATTTATAAAGAGGCGCTCTCTATTTCTATTAGTGCTACTGGCAAACACACGGGCCTCGAACGACACGTTCTTCCTCTTCACCTCGCACGAAATCATGTCCGCCATGTGCACGGCGCTTTGCGTCTTCCACCTTAGGGAACAAGCGCTTCCCGCATCTTGTATATCTTTGTGCTGCATTTCACCCTCAAGTATAGAGACCTGAATGCAAACATGTCGACGCTCCAACGAGTCCCAGCACATGCCTGGGGATGCTCATGAACACGGCCATAGCACGGATGATGCGCACCAAAGCCGGTACTAAGTACGTACTGGACTTCCCAACCGGGCAAGTTTCCAAGACTACTGTCGATTACCCTGGGCACGTTCCGCCAATGACTTACGACTCAGCGGGAATGCGCGGGTAGACAGAGCTGAACATCGTGCCTCAGCTGCAAGATCCACTGTGCTCTTGACGTTGGTGCAAGATAGCATGCCATTCCAGTCGTCTCAACACGGCAATTCCTTATTTTGAAATCTATCAGCATTTCGCACTTGTAGCTGTAACTGGGTTACATCAGATTTACCTAGTCCAGGGACGCAAGAGACGAGCTGCACAGCGATCCGTCCCACAACCGCCGCCGCGCTGCACTGCGCTGCATACCCGACACCCCTACCTATAGCCGCGCTCATCCTGCAACCCACGCCGCAAGCCTGCAGCAGCCGCAGCCATGACCGCAATTTAACCAGCCATGGCACCTCCCAACACACCCTTTATCTACCTTCTCTGGCACCTATACCTCGAGCCCGCATTCGCGCTCAGCGGCGCCTACCACCTGCACTTCGCGCCGCGCGAATATTTTAGCTTTATGCCGTCGACAGCTGGCTACAGCGCGTCGTCACAGATTGTGTACGACCAGTTGGCGTCGGCGTACCTGTTCTTCGCTTTTGTCGAGGGTGTCTTGATGCGCGTGGTAGATGACAGGCGGACGTGGCGGTATATTGTGTTTGGGCTGCTGCTATGTGATTTAGGACATTGCTATGCGGCGTGGGGTGAGATGGGGGATAAGATATTTGGGACTGAGGGCTGGAGGGGGAGGGATGGGGTTACGAATGGTCTGAATGCTGCGCCTGTGGTTGTGAGGGTGGCGTATTTGGTGGGGGTGGGGGTGGGGGTATAGGTAGAGTGTGGATGAAGAGATTGTGTGTGCAAGGCTGTTGGTTGGAATCGTTCTGTAATGTTTGATGGGGTTCTTGGTGCTCCTGATGAGGGAATGAACGCCTGGGGCTAAGACTATTCTCGGGTCTCTTGTCTTAAGCCATGGTGGGTCTACATGCTCACATCGCTTTGGGGCCCGGGTATCAAACAACTGCATCACTTCTCAAGGTTGCCCGCCCCACAGTATCGTGGTATCCATGACTATCATTAGAGACTGTCCTGTTTGCGTTCAGTTGAGATGATATCTTGCTATGTAGCTAGAACTTTGGTGGAGGGCTGTTCTTTCCTCTTGAGGCCAGAGCCTTCTACCTGTGTCTCGAAGTGCGGCACCCATGGATCTGCATCAGCCACGACTCCACAGAATATTTCTCTCCAAACAAAGATTCAGCTTGGCTCATTAATACCCCTCAGTATCACATTGAGGAAATCATGAAACAACTATGCATATTGTCTAGACCGCATTCCGCAACTCATAGGCTCGGAAATGGCGAGCTCCTGTCAGCGCTGCAAACTTGATCATTGGAACGTCAGGCTTTTGTAGCTATCCCGCAGCTACGCCGTGAATATGTGGGGTGAAGGAGCCACAGGAAAGACTTGCATGCAGGTCAACATCGGATTCTTCGCATGACATCGGATTCTCAGGGAATGCCATGACGGTACTCTCTGCCGAAGTGCTGCTGAGCTGCCCAACCTTGGTCCCACCAACCCTCACCCATCGCGATGCACATTTCGCACGTGAGGCTGCAGCATGCACCTGAAGAGCAGAAAAAGAGCAAAAAAAAAGACTAGGTGGCTCGGGAATTTCAACATGCAGTACTGGCAAAAAGGCCATGGCAGCCCCCAACAGTTGCAGGACGGTGCGGTGTCCCATTGGTGGGCGGGGGACGTGGTGTATGATTCGCGACTAGGCGGCAAGTTCCCGCAGCCGTCAGGCGCGTTAGCAGTGATAAAACCGGCATTCTTCTGACGCCTGGTTTTCGTGTAACACACGTAAAGATGATGCTCGCCGAGTCAAGGCAATTTTTTTTTCAAGGCGGCGCACTGATTGCACGGATGTGCTGTGAGACGGTGGAGTGAGGCCCACCAGCGAGCAGTGCCTGCGCCGTGTACCATGGGTACGTCATGCTGCTCGCCCGCCGCGGGGGGCAATCTTGCAAATTGCGGCGGCCAGCAAAGACGAAGAACAAGTAACCCCCTTGCTCGCAAGCCACGCCTCGACAGGTACAACAACCAAGTATCCTGAGACTTGGTCCTCCGCGCATTGCACCCTGGCTGCACTTTCTTGCTTTGGGCGCCGAGTAGACAAGCCGAAAGTTTACGAGACTTCCCTTGGAAGGGCTCCATCACGATCGATCGAAGCTGCCGGAAATTTCACAGCGCCCTCCCACCGCCCTCTATAACTTGCCTTCACCTCGACTCCTCCCAGCCGCTTGGAACGGACTGCGCCCTCTGCCCCTCTATTTGACTGCCATCTTTACGCCATCTCTAGCCAAACAATTGCTGATCAGCGGGCGACGACGCCAACCTGCTGCCCACCATGACTACACATGTAGTCTCTCTGTAGGTAACCCGCTTTTGCTATCCGAGCCCGTGGATAGAGAGCATTTTCTCAGCTTCACCTGTAGCTATCTGCCGTTGCCCCGTCTAATACAGCTAGTTTCTTACCCTATACCGTCGATTTTCAAGAGTCCAAGTCCAACCCTCCAAGTCCACCCCGACCGGCTCCTCCCAGTCTGGGCGATACCGGCCGCAAGACATCTACTCCCAGTGCACCGAGCACGCGAACGACCACAGGCAAAAATGAAGAGCAACCGCACAGTCTCCTTAAGCAGGCGCCTCCCTCGCACATCCAGCTGCCCAAGACACCGATGCGCATGACGGAGCATGAGGACTTCTTCACGCCTGGCCAGCCCAGCGCAGCTACGCACTTTCCCAACGCAGCAGATCCCCGGGGTCTGGTCCGTAGCGATGCCCACGTCCCCGAGTGGGGTGGCAGCGGCCTCTTCTTCAACCAGCCCATGTCAAGAACCGAGCCAGCTCCACCGGACACGATTCTCGAGTATGCAAAGGCGCAAGAGCGGGCGCAGGCCCAGAAGGAGCGCATGAAGGGCTCGCATGCTGGAAAGCCCGTAACAGACCCGCGCTGGGCCACCGAGTACAATGTCGTGCCTGCCATTCAAGGCAATGGTGGTCTGACCAACGCTCTTCGCGCCGCAGTCGACAACAAGTGCCTTAGTGATACCATCACCGTCGGCTTGATTGGCTTCCCTACCGACAGCTTGAACGAAGAGAAGAAGACGGAGATCTACGAAAAGCTCGAGGAAGAGCACGACGCCCTGACTGTCTTCGTCAGCGACAAAGACTTCGACGGCCACTACGCTCACTACTGCAAGACGATCCTGTGGCCCGTCTTCCACTACATCATCCCTGACCACCCCAAGAGCAAGGCTTTTCTCGACCACTCTTGGGTCTTTTACGTCAAGGTCAACCAGGCCTTTGCCGACAAGGTGGTCAAGAACTACAAGCGCGGCGACATCATCTGGGTCCATGACTACCACCTGTGTCTCGTCCCTCAGATGGTCCGCCAAAAGCTGCCAGATGCGCAGATTGGCTTTTTCCTGCACACAGCCTTCCCATCTTCCGAGGTGTTCCGATGCCTGGCCGCTCGGAAAGAGCTGCTCGACGGCATGCTGGGCGCCAACCTTGTCGCTTTCCAGACCCCAGAGTACGCCCACCACTTCCTACAGACCTGTAGTCGAATTCTCTCTGTGGAGGCTACCGAGGACGGTGTGCAGCTTGAGAACCGCTTCGTTAATGTCTGGTCCTCGCCTATCGGCATTGACCCTCGCGCGCTCGCTTTGGCCCGAGAAGAGCCCGAGGTTCTGGAGTGGATTAACACCATGCAGAAGCGATACGAGGGTAAGAAGGTCATCGTCGCTCGTGACAAGCTCGACAACATTCGTGGTGTGCGACAAAAGCTGCTCGCCTTTGAGTTGTTCTTGAACAAGTACCCAGAGTGGAAGGACAAGGTTGTCATGATCCAGGTCGCAACGTCCACCACTGAAGATACAGAGTTGGCCGCAACCGTCTCCGAAATCGTCACCCGTATTGACGCCGTTCACTCGACTTTGACCCATAACCCCCTCATCTTCCTGAGGCAGGATATCTCTTTCTCTCAATATCTTGCGCTGCTCTCCATTGCCGACGCGCTTGCCATCACCAGTCTTCGCGAGGGTATGAACTTGACCTGCCACGAGTTCGTCATCTGCCAGGATGGTCGTGCAAGCGAGAAGAAGCACAGCCCCGTCATTCTCAGTGAGTTCACTGGCAGCGCGTCAATTTTCCAAGGCGCAGACCTTGCCGTGAACCCTTGGGACTACAACAATATTGCCGAAGCATTCCGCATTGCCTTGGAGATGAAGGACGACGAGAAGGAGAGGAGATTCACCAAGATGCGTAACATCGTCATGAACCAGACTGGTGACTTCTGGGTCAACAAGCTGAGTACTCATCTGTCCAAGGTTCATGAAGAGCAGTTCAAGCGCGACACCATGTCAATACCCAGACTCTCTTCCACGAGCCTTGCACGCACGTACCAGCAGACCCAAAGGCGATTATTCGTCCTTGACTACGAAGGAACCCTCGCATCGTATGGATCCGTCAACAACACCATTCTTGCTAACACCGAGCGGGTAATCGTCGTGCTGAACGACCTTGTTTCCGATGAGAAGAACGCCGTCTACGTGATGACTGGTCGTACTGTTCGTGAAACTGAACTCATCTTCAACCGTGTACGCGGCCTCGGCCTCATGGCAGAGAATGGCTGCTTCCTGCGTGAGCCTGGCGCCAAAGAGTGGATCCAATTCCCCGACGAAGAGAAGACGGTAAAGTGGAAGGACTCGGTCAAGCCAATCTTGCAGTACTACCTCGAGCGCGTTGAAGGCAGCTGGGTTGAGGAGCGTCACTGCTCAATCATATTCCACTACAAGAAGCTCAACGACAAAGATGACTCTTCAAGCCGACACGCCGGTGATTGTGCAAACCACATTAACGATGCTTGCGAGCAGCAGCACATCAAGGCGATTCCCACCAAGGACTCCGTCGTCATCGAGCCAATCGACTTCGACAAGGCCTCTGCGTCACAGCATATCCTCAGCAAATACCCAGAAGACGCCCGCCCAGACTTCCTCCTCGCTGCTGGCAATGATCGCAGTGATGAAGGTGTCTTCCGCTGGGCGAAGCAGCTGAAGGATGATTGGATCGTTCCCAACGTCCAGACAGTCACTGTCGGCGACCGAAACTCAATCGCCATGTCGACCCTTCCCAACGGAGCGACTGGTAAGTCTTTGTTCGCATTTTTGATACACAAATTGTACTAACGATCATCACAGGTCTGCTTGGTGCTCTGAGCAAGCTCACCAAGAACCCTCGCTCCTCGCCCTAGAGCTATTGAAGTATTTTTTTGAGCGACCATAACACGATGACTGGGACATGTTCTCATGTACTCGATACCCCTTCTTCTTCTGATTACGAAATGATGAATACCAGTGAATAGGAATGGATGCACACAGCGATAGAACACTCGGAACGAGGAAAGATGTCGGAAGAAAGGCTATCTGCATGAATGAACGTCAAGCACTGCATATGGGTGGAGTCCGGTTGGGTCTTTTCCTAGCATAGATTTACTGCTGCCAATACAAAACCTAGAAGCCAGTTTTCTTTTGTGTGTAATTGTTCGTGTGATGCATGGTGCTCTGAGTGGTTATCCGTGTCCGTCATACGCGCTTCGAATAGTGGGACAAGAAGCGAAGAGTCTGAAATGTCACGGAAGATTGCATTGAGAGATTGTTTTATTGGGAAGAGTCTATAAGAGATACGAAAGGCAAATGCCACATGCATCCTGCCATCTAGTGACACGGTCAACTCTATGCAGGGCCCCGCCTGATCATCTCCTGCAGGTCTTGAGTTGGGTTTACAGCGCTTCGGATTCCAGAATAGCCAAGATCTATATCGAACGGGACGTTACGCTACAGAGTCTGATTGTGGCATGCACTCTTCGACAGCTATACAAACCACACTGGCGTGTGGAGGAAGTCAAGTACCTACTTTGCGGCTCATACGAATGTACATGTAGACTTTGGCCAAGGAGACCCATGAGGGCATATTGAGTTCTCCAGAGACTACCCGGAATACTCATATCGGCAAGAGAAGAGGTTAGCGATGCTTAGAGTCGAGTTCAGCCGTCGAAGATGAACTCAAGGTAAGAATGCGCGTTCTGCTTGCCGAGCGCACTCACCAGCTCGATATATGAGGAGCGCCGGAGATTCTTCATCTTCCATTATGTGGCTAAGATGAGGGCGTCGACGTGAATGTGCGGGGCTGTAACGTCTTTCGGGACCACTGGCTTCTTCGAGGGCAGTATGCTCGCGTGGTACGGTTCTTGGTTTTCAATCATTTGGAAGTCGTCATCCATACTTGCTGCCATACACAAATGCGTACTCCGCCTCCTTTTGTGTAGTCGAATCTAAAACAACGTCTTACAACATAGGGAACCGTGATTATGATAGTTGCGTTGGTTTTGAAGAAGCGTGATGTACTAAACATAGTTGTATTTGAGGCTTGACATGGGAAGTCGTCGCCTAGCATATGACACTAACCGGGAGCGGGGCCACCCCGCCCAACACGCCCCTGCAGAAGGGGATGTCGTGCGAGTAACACCCCTTCACGATCTTTCCATCGCACCGATACTCCAGAGATAACATGGGAACCTTGTCTGCATGACTGTGGTCTACATAGCAAAGACAAAAAGAAACTCCTTGTCTGTTGCCGGCGGAGCGGAACCTAGATTCAATTCACGCGTTTGACTACCCAAGCGACAATGAATGAGACCTCATTTAGCGACTGTCTTATCCGGAAGGTCCAGCCTCACAAGCGGCAACGGAAGGAAGAGACTGCTGTAAACGGTAGGAGGCTCCTAGCTTCGGTCGTTGAGTCCACCAGCTAATGCTGTGATAGCTTAGCGTCTCCTCAATCAACCCCACTTCGCAAGCTTCCTCGATAATGAGCCCTTGTTTCGTGATCGGCTGCGTCTGCAGCTCTTTGCGAGTCTCGGAGTGCCATATATTGACATAAGTTGAACGTGCCACATGATTCGATTCGAAAGCTCTTGAGAGAAATTGCACCCTCGCGATGCCGCAAACGATCCAGCTGAAAGCACCGAATGGTCAAGAGTGGGAACAGCCAACGGGCCTCTTCATCGACAATGAGTTCATTGACTCCTCATCGCCAACCAACTCGATATCTTCAATAGACCCTGCTACCGAAAAGGAGATCGCAGAAGTGCAGGCTGCAACTGCGGAAGACGTAGATCGCGCAGTTCAGGCTGCGAAGAAGGCTTTGAAGAACCCAGAATGGAAGCAACTCTGCGTCACTCAACGCGGAAGGCTTATGGCGAAACTGGCGGATTTGATGGAGGAGAACAAGGAGCTTCTCGCGACCATTGACGCCTGGGATAATGGTAAGGAGGTGCACGACTCTACAGTCAGATGTGTATTAAACCGCGATTAGGCAAGCCATACAGCGTGGCCCTCGACGAGGATCTTCCGGAAGCCTTTTCTACTATCCGCTACTACGCCGGATGGGCAGACAAGATCTCCGGACAAACCATCAATACTACACCCAAGAAGTTCGCATACACTATACGTCAGCCTATCGGGGTTGTCGCGCAAATTATTCCTTGGAACTATCCCTTATCCATGGCATGCTGGAAACTCGGCCCCGCCCTTGCATGTGGAAACACGGTGGTTCTCAAGGCTGCGGAGCAAACGCCTCTATCGATCCTGATTCTGGCAAAACTCATCAAGCAGGCAGGTTTTCCGGCAGGTGTTGTGAACATCTTGAACGGTCTGGGACGTGAAGCAGGTGCAGCTTTAGTCCAACATCCTCTCGTTGACAAGGTCGCGTTTACTGGTTCGACCACTACTGCGACCCAAATTATGAAGATGGCTGCAGTGGGATTAAAAAACATCACTTTGGAGACCGGCGGCAAGTCGCCATTGGTCGTCTTCGAGGACGCAAATATGGAGCAAGCAGTGCGATGGTCACACGTGGGCATCATGTCAAACCAAGGCCAGATTTGCACCGCCACTTCGCGCATACTAGTCCAAGACTCAGTCTTCGATACCTTCGTCTCTCAGTTTCGCCAGCAGATCAGGAACGTATCCATTATTGGCGACCAATGGAGCGAGAACACCTTCCAAGGCCCCCAGGTCACCCAACAGCAATACGAGAGGGTACTCTCATATGTAGACGTTGGTAAGTCGGAAGGCGCGGAGCTGATCGAGGGCGGAGAAGCCTGCCCAGGTAACGGCTACTACGTCAAGCCTACGGTATTCACAAAGGTCACGCCCAACATGCGCATCTACAGGGAAGAGATCTTTGGGCCTTTTGTGGTAATCGCAACATTCTCAAGTGAAGAGCAGGCGGTGGACATGGCCAACGACTCTATCTTCGGTCTTGGTAGCGCCATATTCACCAAGGATCTGGAAAGAGCTCATAGAGTAGCTGCAGAGATAGAGTCGGGCATGGTGTGGGTGAACAGCAGTCAGGATTGCGACTACCGCATACCGTTTGGTGGTGTCAAGCAAAGCGGTATTGGGCGTGAACTTGGAGAGGCTGGACTGGAAGCTTACTCGCAAGTTAAAGCTGTGCATGTCAACATGGGAAATAAGCTATAGGGCTAGTTACAGCGTTATGGAGACTACGTATTGACTTGGAGAAGAACAGCTATCCCAATTTTCACAACTCTTCGCCCTGAGTATTAGAGCTAAGCCTTCCTGTCCATTTCCTTCACCCTTTCTGCGCATGTCAGCTTTGGCCCATCTTCAAAGCTCGTAAATATTGAATCACTCGATCTACAAAAGCACCTCGCGCCCGGGAGTAAAAAGAAATTGTAGTAGGTAGAGTCAAATTCTCGAATCCAAGCATGCGACCGATGGAACGTTGTCTAGATCCGCAATTGTCCACAGCGAAGGAGAGCTGGGGCGCTTTGACCGTTTGCTTGTCCCACAAAAGTCACATCCATCTCATCTTAGCCTTATGCTCGCCACCGAGTCAACGCTCATCTGCACGTACTGAAATTCATATTGCTCCCGGGGAAATGAACTCAGCGACTTTAAGCGCCATTTGGCAGCCACTTCGCTCTCACATTTTGAACGCCAGCTGCATGTAACAATCCCGCCAGCTCATTAGTCAACTTTTCATTGAGCAGCGAAAACGGCTTCCTCAATCCACCCGTCTCCCACCCCCGCAACTCCATACCCGTCTTGATCGCCGACGGATAGTTATGACTCTCCAAGAACTTGCAAATCGGGAAAATTGTCCTCCAAAGTTTCCTGGCTGCCTTCAGATCATGTTCTACCGCCAATTTCTTCCACAACTCCATCGAAAGCTCTGGGATGATATTCGTCGCGCCCCACACCGAGCCTTTAGCTCCGGCAGCAAGGCCATAGAAAGTGAGTGTATCCCAGCCGTTGAATGCAGTAATCTTGTCGTCGAGTTCGAAGAGCAGTTCTGTCAAGGCAGGAGCGTTTCCAGAAGTGTCTTTCATGTAATGAACCCCGACATCTGAAAGGGAGGCTAGCTCAGTTGGTGAAAGCGTGATACCACTAGCGGAAGGAATGTTGTAGTATACGATAGGTAAGCCTGATGCTTCGTATATTTCCTTCATCATCTCGCGTAATTGCTCGTAGTTGACTGGGTCGTAGACTTCACGACCCCGTTAGCTGATGCGGTGTCGCTCCTTTGGTCTTGTTGATACGTACATGGCGGAACTAACATGAGCGCAGCAGCCCCTGCTTTCGCTGCATGTGTGGCTAGATCAACGCATTCGCGTGTTGACAAGGCACCAACACCGGCGACTACTGGTACGCGACCTGCTGCGTATCTGACGCAGAGCTCTGTGGCCTGCTTCCTCTCTTCCAACGTCATTGCTGTGAATTCGCCGGTAGTACCTCCTGGTACGAGACCGTGTACCCCGGTATCGATCATACGTTCGATATGGGCTTGAAGTCTTCCCTCATGAACAGCCTTGCCGTCGTCGGTAAAGGGCGTTACCAATGCAACGAGAATGCCTTTCAACTCTTGAGGCGCCATTGCTATGATGCAGACACTATTCGATGACTAAAAATTGTTCTTCCGTAATGAATGATTCGACAACTTGAGCTGGTGTGGAAGTCGTGCTCAGCGAACAGGGTCTGGTGCTTGAGAAATCGAGTGTATTTTGGTAAACGGAGCTTCGTGTTGATTGTCTTCGACTACATGTAACCTATATCCAACCTAAGGGCTTTTTAATCACCCTCAGACCATTTTGTGAGCAATATCTGGTTCCGAGGATAGTCTCCGAAGGGGCTGGTGAAGGTATTGGGTAAGGAGAAGGTTTCCTAAATAGGTTAGTCGCCATGTATCGTCCCATTCCCGCGTCTTCTTGAATCGACAATCAGTCACGGAACGGCCGGAGCCATAGTGATTCATCGAGAACTTCACTCCGTGCGCAATACCATTGGCTCATGCAATCCCTCCAACATTGTCCGTTATCTTCTTATCGACCTTGGCTAGGCACGCATTCGTGATCGAGGTGTCATGGCCAGCGACTATCGCCTAGCCATATATGGCTCGCCTGTTCCGGGAGCAGAGAAGTAATATCATTGTCCCGCATATTGATACGTTTCACTCGCCGTAGAATTCGGGACTGATATAATACCGATGCGATAGATGTCTTTTGTCTTTCCAGACGACCGAATTCCGTGAGCAATGGCGAACCGTGCAGCAAATCTAGATCCCATCGTGTTCTCCATCCGCGATCTAGAAGAACAAGGTACCAAATGCCTGCCTGAGAAGTACCGAGACTACTACAACGGAGGGGCAATGGATATGGTCACGTACGGGCCAAACTGAAACTCATGTAGCACCATGCTAACACTATCCCTAGTCTCCGAGAAAACGTCACGTCCTACGACCGATACAAGATCCGCCCTCGCGTCCTTCGAAACGTCTCTGATTTGGATACCGGGGTAGAGATATTCGATACTAAAGTGAAGTTCCCCTGCGGTCTCAGTCCGTCGGCGATGCACTGCATGGCACATCCTGATGGGGAGGTCGCGACATCCAGAGCAGCTGCGAAGATGAACATAGCGATGGCTTTATCGTCATATGCGACCACGTCCTTGGAAGATGTCATAGCACAGGGAAGCAGCAATCCGTATATGATGCAGATATGTGTAGTCAGGGATAGAGAAATAACCTTGCAATTGCTAGAAAGAGCAGAGAGTGAGCCAGCCTCAGACTTGGTCTCGAACCACAATAATATCGATAGCTCAACTAACCAAGGCGTAGAGGCGGGATACAAGGCCTTGTTTCTCTCAGTTGACGTGCCTGTTCTTGGTCGTCGACTCGGAGAGATGCGATCGAACTTCACTCTTCCAAAAGACCTATCCTTTCCAAACATCTTGTCCAGTGGCGCGGACGATTTCGGGGACGAAGAATCAAAGCGCATGGGCCCTACGGCTTTTGACGATACGCTTGAGTGGGAAGAGGTGATACCTTGGTTGAAAAGGCATACCAAGATGCAGATATGGCTAAAAGGGATCCTGTCATCAGAAGACGTGGAAGAGGCAGTATTGGCCGGCGTAGATGGCGTCATTATCTCAAACCATGGAGGCAGACAGCTAGATGGTGTTCCGGCAACGCTTGACGCCCTCCGTCAGTGCGCACCGATAGCCAGAGGCCGCATACAGATAGCGGTAGATGGAGGCATACGAAGAGGCTCGGATATCTTCAAAGCGCTTGCTCTCGGAGCACAGTTCTGCTTTGTCGGCCGAATTGCGATATGGGGCCTAGCCGTAAGCATGATAGACCCTATTAGCAGCTTTTGACTCACAGTCGATAGTACAAAGGCCAAGAGGGGGTAGAGTTAGGGCTTCGCATCCTTCTCGAGGAGTTTCGTTCGACCATGGCATTGGCGGGATGTCGATCAATAAAAGAGATCACGGCCAACCATTTAAGCGTTCTCGAACCCAACGGCATACTAGCAAAACTCTAAAAATCTAAATGAATTCTGCAACTTTGGCAAGAGGCGTTTCAGACATTGTGCATTGTAATCAAGGCTACCAGTTTGTTTTTAGAAGAGCATCAGCCAGATATTGCTCTCTCGAAGGACATCAACCCATGAATAGACGTTGCCCTTCGCCTGGAATGAAGCACCAGCCTTTTGGTTTTGAGCATTTAAGTCTGCCGCGTCCCGTCGCTGCCATACCTCCCGCATGACTTGTTGAGACGATGTGAAGCCATTAGAGGCAGAACAACGTTCGCCCTTCCGCATCCAGTCAAGGAGCCACTCCCGAGACGAATGCGACATCGCTTCGCAGCCAGCCATGAAAGCTGGCCAAGGCGTACCGGGTGTTTTGACATCAGCACTACTTTGCGTTGCATCGAAAGCCTGTAGTGCTGTGACGATGTCGTCGACATGGGTTTGTAAGATGAAAGGATGAACTTTGCGTACCCTGCGGTAGAAAAATATGACGAGCGCGGAGCCCATGGCTCGTAGCATTGCACGACCGGCTAAGAGTGCCATTGACGAAGCGGAGCCAGGAGGATCACTGACTTCTTGTGGCAATGGATGGGTGTCGCTGAGCTCCGATGAGAACGTGCATACCATATCTTCCAAACGATTCTGCTTTCTTTGCAACGACTTTGCAAACGGGCGCGGCACTTCCAATGGTTTTCTTTCAAGCAGGTCGACGATATTGGCAACCCTAGTGGTTTGGGATACGAGGCTGAGCCAGATTTCTGGTATGCCGTAAATATCCATATAGAGAGTCTTCGGCCATGGGCGGGGATCTGACAGATGGATGTCATGGATTCCGGCCTCTTGATCTTTCGCTAAGTCTACATCCGAATCGCTTTCCGCACAAGGAGCTACTATACGGAGGAAGTCGTCGAGTTGAGAGAGCGTCCCAGTCGCTTTAGTGGCATTCTCTGAGCTTGATGGGGTAACCTTGGTATTGCAACGGTACTTGATGAAATCCTCGACCTTTGCTTCAAGACCAGAGTTCGTATCATCATGCAAAACGAACGTACTCTCTCCAATGATTCTGAGCCATGTATATACATGGTGTAGCAGTCTTGCCCTACGAGAGATTTCCGTCTTAGCTAACCCTCGTAGCCTGACTAGACGCTCCGCATCTATGAGATAACATCTTGCGTTGAAGTTATCACCGCGCATCGTCTGGCAATGATTGTCAGCCAATATCTTGACAGTTCGATAAATTGACATACTGCGAGTGCTATGAGGCTAAAGATTGCCATCAATTGTTCCTTGTATTTAGCTTTTTGTTGTCCAGATGTTTCAACTTTGAGCGATTCTTGCATGTGACTTTTAGCCATGTTCGATGCACACTCCAGTATGCAACGTGCCCTTTGGACTGGTATTTTGGTGGCATGGCTATGGTTCTTTATTATGGCGTATGCTGAGCAGCCCAGGATCCCGAAAAGGTTGGCTTTGTTAGCATGTTTGGTGCTGGGGTCTTCAAGGAACGTCATCTCCGCATGCGTTTGAACAGCAGCGCCCCAGTTTAATATTTCCCATGGCGATCGCGAGTTCATTGGAAGAGGCGCGAACTGGGGGATTATAACGTCGCGATAGTACTTGAGCAGAAATTTTGCATCTTCCAAAACCTCATTGTCGCTCATCTCTGTTGCGCTGGAAGAAGTAGATAGCGAGCTTGGTACCTCTGCCACTGCTTCAAGATCACCCCCATTAGAGGCAGCTCTGGACGCAATCATATCGTACCATTCCATTTCAATATCTTGGTATGGGGATGGGCCCCCAGTGGGCCCCAAGGTTCCATGTGGTTCGGTGCTGGTATCCTCAGGCACAGGTAGAGAGAAGCCCGCAGTAGGGTCGAAAAACAGATCGTTCCATCCTAGACCGCTGGAGCCTCCGAGCAAAGAGTCCAGATCCGACCAAGAGCTAGTGGATGGATAGCTGAAGGCGCCCGGTCCCAGGTTTCCGAAGCCTAAGTTAGTCTCTACCTCGGGCTGTTGGAGTATTGGAAGAGAAGCGGACGGAGCGGCCGCCGTACCGACAATGCAGTCGCTGCTGGTGGAGCTGGAATCCTGAGACATGGTATTAATACCATTGAAAGCAATGTTGGTATCAATTGGAGCCGGGGTGGAGACTTTTATATCCGCATTTGGTCGTGCAGCTTTGGGAGCAGGCGGCCCGGTCGATATGGATGCCCACCGAACCGGGGATGGAAAACCACCGCATTGTAATCCCGAATCTTGACATACAACGCACAGCGGCTGCCTTCGATCGCATTTGACGTGTCTTTGCCTGCAGGTGTTACAGCCTCCGAGGTTGTGTGTTCTCCGCGGCTGCCCTTTCTTCCGCATGCCCCTGTTCGAGGGCATGACGTCAACTGTAAAGCTCGGGCTCCTCCAGGTCAGCAACGTTGAAGAAGTGGAAAAACATTCAACACATAAGCAAATAGCATTTCAAAGCATCTGCTACTCCGCACTTCATGAGTTGATTTCGCAGCTGTGCGGAAAAACGCCCGGAGTCTCCTGCCATATTAGGCTAGACTGAGGGCGGTCGCGCCCTACCATCTGAGCCCGTGTCTGTCAGCTGAAGCACGTCACAGCAGATTGATCTGCATACAAGATGCACCTGAGCTCTTCACTGAGGTCGAACAAAGATAACAATAACTCCAAGACATGCTGCCCAAAACCAATACAACCAGAATTTTCCTAACGGGAGCCACCGGGTAAGTGCCTTTCTCGGAACGATGAAGCGTCTGAACATAGTACGGTTGTCTAACTCCCTACCAGATATGTCGGGGGAGAAGTATTATACACGCTCGTGAAATCAGGTTTTGATGCCTCGCAAATTACGCTGTTGATAAGAGATGCAGCGAAGGCGGAGCAAGTGAAGGCTGCCTATCCTGGAGTTGGAATTTGTGTCAGTGATCTTGACGACGTCCAGACAGTCAAAAGAGAGGCGTCGAGCATAAATATTGTGCTAAGTATGTCACATCTGAGATACTATTTTCCGAATACTCTACATGCTAACCCATTAATTCAGATCTTGCTTCAACTAGCCATGCAACCAGCGCAAAAGCAATCGCCGAAGGCCTTCAAGACCAAGCCCGGAAGACCTCATCACCAGGTTATTGGATCCAGATCTCTGGTGCAACATGCTATGCTGCCGATGAGATCGCAAGCGGGAAGTTCGGATATAGATCTGACGCCATATACGACGACGTGAAAGACAAGGATACCATACTCTCAACACTACGAAACAACCCCAAGCGCACAGTCGAAAATACCGTCCTGTCACAGCCAACGTATGCAGTAAAGACAGCTTTGATCATCGGCCCTTTGATCTATGGCGTGGGTCGAGGGCCAAGCCACCGGAGAAGTATTCAAGCACCGGAGATCGCAAAGTCTACAATAAATCTGAAACATGCCTTTAAACTCAACGACGGGAAGAACATCTGGAGCAACATCCACGTACAAGATCTGGCTAACCTTGTACACTTGCTCGTTTCGGCAGCCCAACAGGGAGAGACTGGTATGTGGAACGATGATGGCGTATACAATGTTGAGAACGGGGAAATGGTAGGTCCAGCCCTGTCGTAAGCGCACATGGGGCGCAATCCAGATCTGACGCCTCGCTAGACTTTTGAGCAACTTAACACCACCATCGCAAATGAGGCCCACAAGCAGGGTGCCATCAGAAAGGACGCAGCAGCCCATACCGAGACAATCGATGCTGCCAAAGCTGATTCGCTCAGCAGCCACGCGGCGGTCCTTTGGGGGACCAACGCGCGTACGAGAGCATCAAAGGCACGACAAGTGCTTAATTGGAGCCCTTCAGGAGTTTCGCTAGTGGATACCATTCCAGACCTAGTCCGGCGTGAGGCTGAGGCCTGGAAAGCGAATCCTGGTAATTAAGAGTTTTCTGTTGGGGGTGGACAAGAGCCGTGACTCTCATATGTCTCTTGGTATGTGTAGGGATCTAGGGAAAGATTAGACCAATGCCCAGATTCCGCGCGCCAGTGAACAATTAGAAAAGGCCAACATCGTCTAGTGCTAGATTGAAGTCAATAGTGCGAAAAACCAATGCGACGATCTGAAGGTGGTCAGCGATTACTTTAAATGTTCGCCACCAAGGATCTTCCACTTCAACCACAAGCAGCCATAATGCCCAACAAGAAGAAAACATACCACACATGACGTCTGCCCTCTCGCAATGGCGCATGCGCTACTTATCTCATCAGGAACTTTATTCATGCGAGACGGAATTTCTTTTCGGACCCCCGTGCAAGCGTTTGTGAACACCGCGGCTAAACGCCCGCCACTACTCCACCCCCTCGTCCCCTTCATCCCAGCTCAAAGCTTCTGCCACCTAAACTGCCTAACCCGCTCGCTCCTGCCCGCCCGACTACACACCCACCCATTCACCTATGCATCCACACAATCACACCAACAGCAGCGTGGCCGCCTAATGGCTTCGCCTATTCACGCAAAGGACATTCACATTCCTTTTGCATCATATCACATTCTGCGTTCATACCAACCACACCTAACCACATACGTGCACTAAGGCCACAGTTGAGCCACTTTCTCGTTCGCCAATTCCTTCCTTGCCTCGTATTTCCAAATGACCACACCGCGCGCGCCCTCGCTTACACAGCGCCATATCTTACCCCCATCATACAAAAGCAAATAGCGCGATGCTGACCGTAAACAGTAAGCTCGAGAAAGCGAGATCAAAAAGAAGAAAAATTGGGGGCAAGCACGCAATTAGCTCTACCGTTCGTTAGCGCCCATTGAATCCGTCCGCCGGCTTTCCCGCTCCGGTGCTTGTCCGTCACGACATCTGTGGAAGAAAGCACGTAAGCATGGGGAAGCAAGCCGACTCACGCGCGCTTTCATATAAACTGTAACAATTAATTTCACGCGCGCTTTCACGGCATAGAAGACTTGGCCGTGGACTGTGGTAGGAAACACCACCCCACCAGTTAAGGGTTGTGGCGAGTGAGCCTTAGTCACGTGTATCGCCGGACCCTTGAACAGTATGAGGAGCGACTAACCAATGCCGTAATACTGCATCTTTTGTCATCAGGCCATTTGTTTTATCTACCTGGCACATACCAACTTGTGGAAAGTGAACAATTTCAGCTTCAGGCAGACATCAAAGGCATGGACGAAGTATGGTTGGGTCCCGAGGTTGCGACTAGGCTGAATTCCCCACCTTCCACTCCTAGGTAAGGCTGAAAATCTTCGTGTTGCGGCATAGTTTGGTTGGTGAAGAATCAGAATGTGTAAACCTTGCGACAAATGGTATTACGACATCCCGCCTGTGTAACCGCTTTGAGTCGTATGGCTTTTGCCCTTCGTCTTATGGCCTTTGGCAGTTTACGTGCACGGGCACGACACACGAAGCTTTACATACTCTTTGCGACCCCGCCCTTTGCCGCGGTCGCAACTTCTCACGGCTAATCGCTGTCCAACATATCAGCTGCTACCGCATACATGCCGACTGAACTACTGGGCCGCTGATGTGTTTACAGCTGGCAGCAGACTTGGAGAGGAAACCGTACCTGTTCAACGAACAGCGCTCGAGCAGGGCAAGCTGATACCGCTACGTACTCAACAACAGAGATATGTGCAGGTATTGACCGATCAGAAGCACTCGAACAAGCTCTGATCGAAGAGAAAGCCAGTAGTGTTCATCCTCGCGGGAATACCAACAAGTTCGGATAACTTCGCTACCTATGCGCCCAAGTTGAGGGCCCCGAAACCACCTTCTGCAAGCAGTGGAAATACGACACTATACCTATCTTCATAGGCGGAAATACCACGTAGATTCTCAAGCGTACGCTGGAAAATGGGGTTGACATGCACTCGCGATGCGCCAAGAGGGGGGACGCCCATTTATCGGCGCTATGTGGGAGCTCGGCCAATCAAAACGGCTCTCGTAAACTTCCTATCTACTAGACGCTTGCTCGATATTGCCCTAGGGACAAGCTTCAGGGCTCTTGGCTCTTGGCAACGGAACGTATGTTGCATTGGGAAGGTAATCTAAAAGGTGTGCATGGCTTCTTTGCCTACGATTCGTCTATGTGAGATCATAGCCTAGGGCTGGCACATGACCCTACCGACTTTCTCCTTTGATACTACTGGATTTCTACCATATCTCTGCCTCCTTCCTGTTAGGACCGTAGAATCATGTAGCGTAGGGGGTACCTGCAGTCTGTCTGTTCTCGTGTTAAGGGAGGCTGCATTGATATCTCGGGAGGATCCTGGGGCGGAAGGCTTGCGGATTGCCTTTTGGGGACTAACACCGGCCGGCAGATCTCTTGTGAATTGCCTATTCAGGAACTACGTTTCTGATACTGCAACAACATGCAACAACTACCTGCAGCGGACAAGGAAGGAGAATTTTGGTAGCGCTTGACGCAATATACGCCTCTTGTGAACTGCCCTTTGCGGATTACCTTTCTGATACTGCTGGCACACGTAACAACACCGTCTGGCGGATGAGGAAGGAGACGTGAGGTAGCGGCGGATGCAAGCAAGGGCTCTATCTTGAGTGGAGGTGATGGGAGCGTGACGTAGGTCACGAAGATAGAACTGGGAGAAGTATAAGTATAGGTGTGTTCTTGCTCGTTCTCAAATCACTTCATCCGTTGCAGAGTCACATTCACTACCATCTACAACATCGACGCCTCGTCTCTTCTGTCTTATTTACAGACTCTTCGCTATGGCTATCACCAAGTTCCTCGCTGCTTTGGCAGTCTTCCTGCCCATTGTCTACGGTGCCCCCACCACGGCTGCCAACGCCCTTCACCCCGACATCCTGGCTGCCATGAAGCGCGACTTGGGTCTTGACGCCGAGCAGGCTCATGTTCGTGTTGCCCGCGAGCTCAAGGCCACCGAGGTCATCGAGCAGATGCGCACCACTGCTGGCAAGTCTTTCGGCGGTGCCTGGCTCGTCGACGGCGAGCTCAACGTCGCCGTCACTGACGAGGCCTTGAGCAACGAGGTCAAGGCTGCTGGTGCCAAAGCCATGGTCGTCTCCGTTCCCCTCTCCAAGCTCGAGGAGGCAAAGAAGGCACTTGACAACCTCGACATTGAGTCGACTCTTGGCAAGCGCGCTGAGGATGCTTCAGCTGGAATCGCCGCCTACTACGTCGACGTCGCCGCCAACAAGCTCGTAATCGAGGCACTCTCCAGCAGCACTGCTCAGGCCTCCGAGCTCGCCAAGAAGGTTGGCCTGACCGAGTCCGAGTTTGAGGTCAAGACCGTTGAGAGCATGCCAACCACCTTCGTCACTGTCCGCGGAGGTGACGCCTACTACATCAACCGCGCCGGTCGCTGCTCTGTCGGTTTCTCCGTCAGCGGTGGATTCGTTTCCGCTGGTCACTGCGGTACTCCTGGTGACTCTGCCAGCACCAGCAGCGGTACTACCATTGGAACCTTCGCCGGCTCCGTCTTCCCAGGAAGCGGTGACTACAGCTACATCCGCGGCACCAGCGGAAACACTTACTCTGGCACCGTCAACAACTACAGCGGTGGTAGCATTTCCATCTCAGGCAGCACCGCCGCCCCCGTTGGCGGCAGCATCTGCCGCTCTGGCTCTACTACTGGTGTCTACTGCGGTACCGTCCGCTCCCTCGGCGCCACCGTCTCCTACGCTGAGGGACGTGTCACTGGTCTTACCCAGACCAACGTCTGCGCCGAGCCTGGTGACTCTGGCGGTTCTTGGTACTCTGGCTCCCAGGCCCAGGGTGTCACCTCCGGTGGCTCTGGTAACTGCCAGTCTGGCGGTGTCACTTACTTCCAGCCCGTCAACGAGATTCTCTCTGCTTACGGCCTCACCCTTGCCCGTGGTTAAACAACTATCCCTTACGATTGTATATGGTTTTGTTGAGATGGACTTTGCTAGGAGGATGCGCAGGTGTAAATAGTTGAATTCAGTCGTTGTCCCCTTAATAGCATGTCTAAACATAATTGTGACATTGTGATGCATGATTGCAAACATACTGAATGAACAGGATTGATATTCCGAGTGGGGGACTGAGGTTTGATGCATCCATTGACGGCATCGGCAACCTCATGTTACGAAGTCTGATTTATATATTAGCTAATCATTCATAAAAAACAAGCCATGTACATGGTAGACTAAGGGCTTCAATCCCGACTAGTCATTATGCTTACTTCTTCCGCCCACGCAGCCCCGACGTTTACACAACACGCACCATGTCAACTCCTTCACACAAAGCACATGACCTTTGGCATACTACCGTTTCCAGGCCCCTAGTTCACACTCCCATCTCCCCGACAAGTCAAAACATGAAGCATGCAACACAGCCACCCTCAAGGCAAGAAACCCGAGCCAAAAACCTCGTAACATCCAACAACCCCCGACAAACCACCGCAAGAACACGAGAAACCCGATCTCACGACCGCTAACATACAGATCCATGTAAAGCTACAAGAAGAAGTCGTCGGTCGATCCTATGATGCACCTTCCCAAACACCGCCGGCGTCGACGTCGTCGTCAAGCGCGGCGCCAGAACCACATCCCACGTGCTTTGCGCACTAGCAGCCCACTGGCCGGCACCGACGCCGACGCCCTACACAAAAACGCCAGGTTCGGTCCTGCTCCTTTTCCTTGCATCGCATCTTTTCGCGCGCGGGGGGAACGTGCAATGCGACAAAACCACCGAGATGGGAAATGCGATGGTGCTTTGATGTTTTGGGACGCCTCACTTTTGTCGCTAGAGGGGGAAGGATGAAAAAATAGAAAAAGACGCAACTTGGCCAGCTGGGCGTGGGTGGTTTGGAATGATTCATGTTTGTTGTTGTTGGTCGCGGGTTTTCGGCGGTAATTACTTGCTGTGAGGAGCTGGCTCGCGTTTGCCTGCTACAGATGCAGTTGTGCAAGGCATAGTACCTGTGCTTGGTTTGGTTTGGTTTGGTTTGGGAGAGTTGGGTAGTTGGAGGCTCTGTAGAATCAAGATGACAGACATATGCATTGTATCATCCTTTCTTCACGACCAAAAACACCACTAGGTGCTGCAACGCAAGACACGCCATGTGCCATCTCAGCATGCCAAACCAGTCAGCTAGAACAAAGTCGCTATGTATTCATTCCAACCCCCAACTCCCCCTCCCTCGCCAACATCTTCGTCACAACGCATGACTTGCCTATAACGCCGCGCATGTTATAACACGCCCCGTATCCACGAGATTTCACTGCGTCATTGCCCCCTCTCTTCCCGAGCGGGATAGGTCGCCTCGTCCAATGATCGACGAATCGGCGTAGCAAGCCGGAGCGACTCACCGAGCATTTTTCCGTCATCGACAACAACGAGACCATGGTAAGGGCAGAGTAAGGGCCTTTTCTGGTAGTAGCCGTGTAAGCGAGGGCGAGGTCACGCATTCATAGTGCGGCAATCTAGATGCGATGCGCGTAATTTGGGGTAGGTACGGCGGCGGCAACGGGGGGCGGCGTCGTTGTCGTCGTCAAGTTGCGTGGGGTTTGTTGGATTGGCCGTGTATGTAGTGTGATGTGCATTAGCACGCGCCCACACCTACGTCGTTGAGCGACGAGAAAAGCCGGGTGGTTGGCCAGCCCATGGGAGAGGACTTTGGGTCGCGCTTCCAATCGAGTGTTGCACTGGATTGCGGGCCGAAAAGCTAGCGCCATGTTGGTTTTGTGGCACACATCCGTCGGCATGGGTAAATCTCGATATATCAATTCATCGATCTGGGGAGATTCTTTAATCTTTGCGCGTCATTTTTTTTGGTGCCTAGATCTTTTGGTGTTTGCATCCTCAGGGTCGGATCTCAAAACCGAACCTCTCGGGGTAAAGGCATCGATGCGGATTCCATGCGATACGACAAATGCGTATGGCGGATGCAAGATGAGGAGGCGTGGCGTTATGTGGTACACGATCAATACTTGAGATGCAGGGCAGGAAGATGAGGGACACACAAGATGACGCCTACAGGGTATGGACTCCTCGTCGTGCAATGTGATACCAATCCACACCTACATGTTCGGAGCTGACGTCCAGCCAGTCAATCGCACAAGGCAGGCGCAAGTCTGGCCCAGTATGGGTTGAAACCGTAGTCTCGGCGTACTGCCCTATCGTGATATTTTACTCATTGAGGTGGCCCCTTGCATGAGTTTGCGATCTTATGATTCCATACCCGCGTGGCGGCCAGATCGTCTGGAATGTGATACCGGTAATGGGACGCGGCTTTTGCATGCGACGGCCTGTGCGGTCTTCCGTCTAACGAGGTGCGGATGTGAGCTTCCGTGAGAGCGCATCTCCTCTGTGGCACAACTAGGATAGTGTGTTTGGAGATGAGGCTCGGAGACAATGACTAGAAGGAAACCGTAGCCGAGCTACGGCTATGACCTCCTGGCTGTTGCCGTTGTTTCTTGTGCGTGGCTGGGCCATCTTCTGTGTCGTAACCTGAGGATGTACGAGTCCGCCAATAGAAGGCAATTACTAAAATCTGACTCGAAGTACCGGATTTCTGTAAGTTGCATGCCATGGTTGACAGTTGGCGACTTGTTTGCGATGATTACCCGTGGAGACCAAAGGGACATGGCAAAGATTCTCAGCGTTCAATTTGCCAGCTTCAAGAAATGCTCGCCTGCCGCTCTTTCCGATTCGTTGCGCGTCCTCGATTCGAGGGTATTTTCCCACCCCTGCCTGGCTTCTTCGTTCCAGGCGATGCCAATAACAGTCGTACCCGTCACGCTCGTTGCGCCTGTTTGCAACGGTTGTATATATCCTTGATTATATGAAGCCTCATGCATAGTTGATTTATATCGCTGATGATGATCTTGCCGCGCCATGCTCCACTTGAAGAGCCGGTCGGCCCAATGCAACCGGCACCCGTCTCTTGCCTGTTACGAACAGGCTGCATAAGGGGCCCTGTGTTTTGACAGCTGTCACTATTACGGCGGTGATGAAAATTGTTGTCCTGCAGATGCAGCTTGTCGTCTTGTGACGACGGCAGGGGTTCCCTAAGGTCCCGCTGTCTGCTTCTGCTTGTTCGACGTGGCGTGAGTCATGGGCGCGCACGCGCGCCAGCACGGGAGAAACTGGCCGGCACCCCCAGCGGCGGCATTTGTCGCGGCCAGGGCACAGTATCCCAGGCGGTAGCAAACCCACAACGACTCACGACTGAAGGTTCCGCGCGAGGCGAAGGAACAGGTATGTTTGGGCCAGGAGCCCGTGGCTGGAGCGCCAATCGAGCAATGAATGGTGCGGGCAGCGGCGTGACTCGAGCCTTTGGACATTGGCTGCAGCGCCGGCCGGAGAAACTCCACCCAAGTCTATGCTGATGCGGCTAGCGTTTCGCTGGGGCAGTGACTCGCTAACGGGGACGGGTGCTGTCTGTGCCTTTCCGCGGTCGATGATGTATCGCCAAGCTGGGGAAGCGGAAGTTTGAATGATTGAGAGTTGTGTACACCCGCTGTAAGAGGAAAGAGCTCATGTCTTCCAACGCTTTAGGCGCGTTGGAGTTCATGCATAGGAGATTAAAACATGCAGCAATCTGCTGCTTCTGCTGCTTCTGTTTCTGCTCGACTCCGGACGCGTGCTTTTGGCTTAGCTCCCAGCCCGCAGGCTACGTGGCTTATACTGTGTGAGTGAGCGTTTAAGCATTGGCCGACGCCTCTCGAGATGGCCTCAACGACCGCCTTCTGGGAGAGCCTGGGCCCTGAGGGCCTTGAGGTTCCCTATCACCGGGTAGCTCACGTCAGGGAAGGAGGCCATGGCTGAGTTTCACATCACCAAAGCCATGTCCCTTTCATGCCGCAGTTTACCCAGGTCACGGCACTTGGGCAACATGCTCGGCATTGGGACTAGCAGCTAGCTCCGAGTATCCCATGTTTGCAATCACGTTACGGACCGAATCTGTATCCACAATCGCAAGAAACCGTCAGGGCGTTGCGACTCGATGAGCGTTCCCGTAGCCTCGCGCCCCTACCCAAAGACACAAGCCGTTAGCATAAACCGAGAGGGTTTTGCCGCGCTAAAGCTTAGATCTGCAATCGACACGCAGTCTTTCCCGAAATTGCTGTCTCCTCCGAGCGATCGACATTGACTATTTTTACAAAAACGTTGTAATCGCGTTCCAACCCTCAAAGAGACCCAGTGATTCGGAACTGGGTTTGTACAATTTGGTGAAGATTAAGCGATCGGCCCAGCTCAGATGCGTGGCTCGGTCGACTAACGTGGGCGATCGGCAGAGAATCGCGTGAGAATCGTGGCGACGTGCGCGAGAACGCTTTCTCAGAAGGTCATGGTTGGCGAGCTTGATGACGCTACCGAGCTTAACACTATGATGATGTCATCGTCGAGTGATGCCGGGCTATGTGCGCTGTCCTGTGGAGAGAGCATGAACTTCATTTCAAGATCTTCATCCGCGCCCCCCGCACCACCAAGAACCCATGCACAGTCCGACGGCCAATGAGCCAAACCACTCCTTCACTAGCAGCAACACTGCAGCTTATGAAACTTCGTCAGTCTTCGCCACTGTCATGCTGGTCATTTGCAGATCAGCCACACCTCCCACACGAACATCTCACGGCACCCCAGCTCTGGCCACATTTTTGCACTACCGAGGGCACTCCGCTTGGCCCAAATAGGGAACTCGAGCGACCAACTATGATTCGCCGCGGCGTGGGTTCAACAGCGTTGACGACTCGGGAAGCCCCGCTCGGCAGCCGTCAGCCGTGTCACTCTATACCGTTTTCGCGAATAGCAATGTAAGGGCGTAACTAGTCATGCAGGTGATCGCATATCGTAAGCTGGAAAGAAACCCGACTGTATGATTTGCTGCTTCGCCAAGCGTGAGGCGCTGGATGATGTCGATGCGCTAGAGCCTTTGTTGAGCTTGTGAAAATTGCCGCTGTCACTTTTGTATCTTCAAGTGCAGTCTTAACTGCGCCTCGCAAACCGTCCATTACAGCCGACAAGGGTAAACCCAGATAGCGATCGAGATACTGCAAAGTTTGTTTTAGCGGCTGCATTTTCAATGAGGGCTTGGGTTTCGTACCGAACCGCTTTGACGCTGGGCGCTTGTGCGGGGCTGGGTCGCAGGCAAGCACCCTTGTTTTGGCACGGGATACTGGGCCCCTAATCCTGAAATAAGGTTTTCTGAGTCTCGCGCTCTGGTAACAGGGTCATCAGTGGCAAGTGGACGCGTGCATTGGGTCAACAATTGTAAAGATAAGATCAGATTTGGGTATAGTAGCAATACGGTAGAATGATGAAGGGTGGTGCAATAGGTACATGTTGCCGACGCTAGATGACATCGCGTGCGGAACAAGGTCGAGATGCGAAACGCGAAGGTGGAGGCGTATTGCGTACATCGTCTGATACATGGCATCGTGAAGCGCACGGAATCGGCGTCGACACTCGGCAGATGCTGCTCATGTTCGAGGCCAAGATGGTTGTAGGGACAACAACGCCTGTCTTTGCAGGCGTCGAAAATGAGAACGCCAGTTTCTTTTCTTTCCGTCTCTTGCGGATCCTCCATAGCAATATAATTCAACAAGGCCTAAGGCCCATGACAAAAGGCCACGCGGCAAGAGTGTGAAGACGACCGGATGGGGGTATAGCAGAGGTCTTCTCTTTTGCCGACACAAACACCAACCGGAATGCAGATGCGAATGCGAATCGAAGGAAGACTTTCGTCCAATGGGGGGGTAATCGTAGAGGGCGTGATACTAGCTGTTCGGCTTACGCAGGAGCGGTAGGACGGACAGGTGGGGTAGCGTTGGGTTGTTGTTCGAAGGCGACTCTCCTATATTTGGAGGCTTCGTGAGGGATCTCCGACTTGCGCTTGGCGGAGACGGGATATGCTGGGGCATTTGTGGGGGAGCGCTCTTCTTCGCTTTTGCTACGCGTTTCTGGAGGTGCGTCGGTAGCAGGAGGGCTAGTTCCTTGGGCAACAGTGTACCATCGATGTTTTCGCTGCCAGGTCGCATATGCCTCGTCGGCGAATTTGGCATGGTTTTCTAGCCGCTTGATGAAGTCCTGCGTCAATTGGAGTTGCTCGCCCATGTTCTGTGCGGGCGAACTCAATCGATACTGATCCTCTCCAGGTAGTGGTCGCCTCCAAGGCTCCTGGCAACCTCTACATCGCTCTAATTGGGGAGCATTTTGCGGCTGAGGTTGAGGCTGCTCTTCGGGTGACTGGGCTGAGGCCATCGCAGATGGAGTCACTGGCTCCACGGACGGTGTGATGGTTTGCTCAGAGGCCAGTGTTTGGTCCTCGCCGGCTTCCACTGTTGAGGGCGCAGTAGGCGGAGGATCGCTCCGGGGCCTTTGATTTGGCGGCATGTTTTCTGATGTGTAGACTGTGTTGAATCGGACGTTGTAGCGTTGATGTCGCCCAGTGCCGTTTGTCTGCTCCAAGGTAGGAGATGGCAGGGGATTCCTGTATCCAGAATCTGAGTTAGCTACTGGGAGAGGCCCTCGCGCCTGTTCGGGTGACCTCGCGGGTTCTGCCGAGAAATGTGTGCCCAGGGACTGTGCTGGCGAGTGAGCACTTTTTAGACTGCGTGATCCAGTTTCCAGTGGAGGTTGGCTTTGGACTGAGCGTGTGTCGGTGGGAGGTGAATGGGGTGACGATGGTCCAACGGGATGGGAGATTGGGCGAGAAGTGTTGGACTGACGGCCGTTGCCTACGGCTGGATGGAAGTAGGAAAATGCAAAGACGGACGAGGGAAGAGAAGAAGGTTCTGTGTCCTTGGAATGGTCGAAGCGATGCTGGGCAATGGCTGAATCTTGGCGAATGTTGGAAACTGGATGTTGCGACTGCGCAGTGTCGTGCAGGCTTTGGGATGGTCCAGAAGACAGCGGGGGGCTGTAAGATGCAGCAGTGTTCTGTGGCAATGAGTGCAAGTACCTTTGGGGTTCCGGTGCAACTGGCGGGCCTCTGGTGTTAGTGGGGCTGCCCAACAAGTCAGCATGCTTGCCGCAGGTTTTGTCACGACGGCACTACTACTTACCTGACGTGAGGGCTCGCGTGATTAATGGGCGTGAAGGCGGTGCGCTCGACGGCAGGCGGATGGTTTGCAAATTCGGTTGCAGCGTGTGCCGTGGGAGGCGTGGAGCGCGAACCTGGTCGGTCGGTGGGCGCTGTAGAGAGATGAGATGGTGGTGGTGGTGGTGGTGGTGGCGGCACAGAGTCGCGAGGTCGGTGCAACACCGAGTCGGTCGACGAAGACGTCAGCTCTGCAAAGCTGGGAAGGGTGCGTGCGGCAAAGTGGTTTGGGTCGGGCTGCGGGTGCCTGCGTGGATGCCAGTCGCTCCCCATCATGGCATGAGGTGGTTATATGGGATGTACTGGCGGTCAGCAGCCAGGTTGGATGATGATATGAGGCAGAAGAAGAAGCGCTGGGTCGCACAAGGAGTACCGTCTCACGGGAGAATCGAAAGGGTCTAGCATTCCAGTAAATCCAGCTCCGCTCGCGGCACAGGCAAAGGATGAACCGGCTGGCGGCCCTAGTTGAGGGGCTTGGGAAGCAGGCATGTCACTGGTTTGTGCTGGCTGCGGGGGAACGCGCTGCTGCAATGTGAAGAGCAGGCGACCCACCTAAGATGGCATGCAGCGGGGACCTGATCCCGTCTCTGGCCCCCATGCGCAGTGCCAGGCAGCCCAGACAGGCATGCCACCTTGCACGGCCGGGAGGCCAGACGCGGCTGCGTGGGAGGCGCTAAGGGGGCCCGGGGCTGGCGGCTTTCGATCCGTCGGGCGCCTGAACTTACTGCTTGTGCACAGCCAATATTGCAGGCTGGCCACCACACCAGCGCCCGCCGTCGACCCTACCGCCGCAAACCACCGAACTGCCTCGACCTGCTGCTGCGACCTGCGACCTGCGACCTGCGACCTGCGCGCAACACAACGACGACGCGTCTCCGCACTCTGGCGTCGGCCCGATGGGAGGGGACATGGAAAAACAAGACGCCCCGCTCTTTTTTTTCTTCCTTCCAGCCCTCCGTGTTTGTGCATGCCGACGCCGTCGAGGGCCGTGGCCGTGGCCGCGACGGCCGGCGCACTTTTCCCTCCTCGCTCGCTCCCGATGTGGCCCTGTCGTGGTGGTGCGCCCATCGCGGCAAGCTGCCTGCGTGCATGGATGCTGCCCATAATAGATGCGCACGTGACCAGCCGCCGCGACGCCCCATTGTCCATCCCTTCCCGTACCCTGCTGCGACGCTGCCCACAAACAACGGAGCCATCACTGCGAGACGAGGGTCCTGTGCCACCCTCCTCCGCCATGCCAACACCCAGCATTACCATCCGCCATTGCAGCAGCGCACCATTGCGGCGGCGGCGGCCTCCTCCGCCAGGGTATGCCTTTGCTTCTTTGATGAGCAGCCCAGTGCAGCGCGGCTGTAGCCGAATGAACGCAAATGTGGGCTTCCCGCCACGGGGACGCGCCGCAAAAACGCGACGCTGGTAAAAAACGACGACAACGCTGGAGACAAAGGACGGGGAAAGTGGCCCGCGTCGCCAACTGTCGACTGCGCCGCTGGCATGACTTGCAGCCGGACCCAACAACCACGCCCGCGTCGCCAACCTGCTCGTGGGTGACGCTGCTGCTGCTGATGATATTGCTGCCAAGCCCCGCAGAATGGCAACACCACAACTCTGTCTACACGCCCAGCGCTCCCTCGCGCAATATCAGCCTTGGCCCATTCCCTTCCCGGACGCCACGCTGCCGTTGACTTTGATGGGCTCCACCTGTGCACTCGTGTTTCGGCTAGCACGCAACGGTGTTTGTGGCGTCGCCTTCACCTGCGCCTTCCTGACACACTCGCTCAACGGGCATCTAGTGCACCACAGCAGAACTCTCGCCCCCCCTCCCCCCATACCTTCACCGATGGGAGACGCACGACTTTCATTTACGGGCCGAATAGGAAACGCCCCGTGCCCGCGCATTCCTCGTCGTGCTTGTCTCGCTATACCGGCTTGCATCTGATTGGCCCATGCCCAACCCGCGCCTGACCGATCGCAGCACTTGTGAAGGTCCTCGTCTACAAAAGACCCCTAACCTGGACATGCTTTACAAGTCCTGAGCGGTGTGCAAGATATCGAGTCGAGTCAGGGCCTTGTAGCGACCTCGTTTTTCATCACATTGTGCACCGTCACGAGCAGTGGGAGGTGACATGGCTCGCGCTCATCAGGACTCGACCGGTGTCTGACAATCATAGTGACTCTGCGGGTAGTTGCATGATGATCCTACTTAGCTGTCAGCCAGATACGCCGCCAGCGAAGATCCTCCACTGCGAGTATTAGGAAAACGTTGCTTTTGCGCAGCTATTCACCCGTCCTTCGTCGTCTCGTTGGCTGCTTGTACACGACGCGCGAAATGTGTCTGCATTCGGATATAGGCTGGCTTTCCAAGCCCTTTACGGCTGTTCATCATCATTGTCCAGCCTCTTCGAGCTACCATCTTCTACTGCTTGCGGAAGCATTCCATGCGCCTGCCCAGGGACCGCGAGCCACTACAGCACGCCGATGATGATCAACGGCCCGCGTGTGAAAACTCGTTGTCTGTTTGGACAGCTCTTTACATGGTTTCACGAGCGTTTCCTGGGGTGATACAAAGTCATCATCCTGGGGAGTTACACAACCAGTCTAGGCGCTCTTGAGACCGGCTCAAATCTGAGCTGGAAGCTGCTGCCTCAACATCATGCCATTTCTCTCGGTCTGTACATGTACCCCTGTGGCCATTTGCTTATCTGCATCTGACCCTGCGTTGGCAACGACGACGCACGCATTATCTCGGACAAGGCCTCTCCCCGGGGCTCACATCAGCCGTCTCAGGTAGCCATGTTCATCGCGAGCATCCAGACACGTATGTCGCCTGCATGGTCTCACGCCAAAACTAGCGAGTCCACCAAAGCGGTTGAGCCATGTGAGTGCTAAGCCTTGGACTCGCTCGTACCACACCCCTGCCATCGGAAGCAGTTCCCCGTCTCGCGTGCATCCTCAAAACTACGCTAGCTACCAACACAGAGTCGTCGTGGAAGAAACGTCGCGCCAATCAACTGGAGCTAGAGGCTGCATGATCAATCAATGTTTGCCTCGTGGGTCGCAGCTTGGACCCGTAAGCCCTGAGCACTTCTCTTTGCCATACCGTCCGTGGCAAATTTGGGCCATCAAGTACCACTTCGCTTAGGCATGCATGCGTGTCTGCACGACATCGAAATATCAAAACCTAGCAATGCAAAGCATTCCCGCGCTGGTTAGCATAATACTACAGCAAGTAATGCGGTCTGCTGTAAACGGAGATACCGGCTCCAGAGTCCGTCATCCTCGTCATTAAAGAATCCTTCGGCTTTGCAAGGGCTGATAGACGCTTTGTTGTGGGCAAACCCAGACGCCGATGCCTCGAGCTAAACGGCAACGTAGCCAGGTTTAGCATGATAGCATTCGGTCCTTGATCTTGGTGCCTGGCCATAAGCAGCATGCATTATTGGGTAGCGCCATGGATTTGATCAACGTGATTGTCTACACTCCATTTGCCAGTCGCCAGCATTCATGGTGCATGCAAGCCATATAGCTATTATAGTCTTTGCGTTCTCCCCTGTCGCCATGCACATGCCACAACCCAACAGTCTCTAGCGATTAGTCGGGTCGACCTAGTGTTTTTACAGTATTGAATGCGTATTTAGCAACTTGACAACGCTCTCTCTGCAGTCTATCGGCCCTTTTGTCGGAACTTGGTTCCTCCTTTCTCAGGCGATCCTAAGTGTGCCTCGGCATTGTTATCGCATGCGAGTGACGGATCAGAGAATGATTGCGCTACGTCGCTTACGCGAAACCGCTTTCCCTCAACGACGATCTGCATGACATGCATGCAGCAGCAACATTCTTCTGGTACCCTCACCCTTTAGCCACCAAAACCAATTCCGAAATCGAGCGATAGTCTCGATGCGAGGCACGCATGAATGGCTTTTCAATTGTGTCCAATTCACGTGCGCATTGACCAGGCGTTTCAACGTCTTTCCTTTGTTGTGGGGCTCGCCATCCGGGCCGCGTCCGTACCTTAATCCAACTTCCAAACTTCATGCGATGAGGGATGCGCATCACTTCTGAAACTCAATATTGATCCGTGGGGAGAGGCGAGGGAAATTGATTCATGATCGGCTGTGCTGACTCGAACTTTGCCGCAGGAAGCCGCAAGTCACAGCTGATGGATGCATCCATCAGGGGCGCGGTGGGACGAACAACAAGACACACTTTCCAGACAACCCAGTATCGGACTTGATTACGCCTTCGCGATAAGTGACCAGCCAGGGAATTCTTCTCACTGCTTCTTGACTCCAGGGTCAAGCCCACAGAAGCGCAAGACCTCCACAAACACCACACGGTTAGCTACACTCTTTTCCATGCACGACATTCTGATCGGTAGCAAGCGAGCCTATGGCTGTTCGCATACAGGCATGCGACTGCCCCTCAATGGTACCGGCGCAACTTAGAATCCTTCGCCCAAAATTTGGAAAGCATTTTGTGCCGGGTCCTCTGAAAAGAAAGCACGAGGGCCTCGGGTGATCATGGCTGCTGCTTCAGGAATGGGATGACCGGTAGAAAGTCACTACGCTGGTGTCGATCTGCGCGGCCACTGCCCTAAACCTACATCTACCGTGCGCAACATGCTACAAGTGAGCCTTTCCATGTCGAAAATAATCTCACCAGGATGACCTTGCGATGAATATGCGCAATTTGTCCGCCAGATGTTGCCTCTACTCTGTCAAGCGACGCTTCCCACCTCGAGTTCGCTTTCGGGTCCATTGCATCTCACTGCAAACCTCATCCACCTTCAACCGATAGCGCTTTATCTGCATGCGTCTATCACTTCATCTGGGCGCGGCGATCGCCTTGTTTTACTGTCGTGGTCTTAGACACTCTGGGTCACGACTATAGGCAGCCAAGATTACGATGTAAAAATCATTTTGTCGACATGGCATCGCTGTTGGTAGATGCGTACTTGGAGCGCTACCTGAAGCCATCAAATGACACGCTGACTGCTCCGGTAGGGGTATCCGGGAAGGTGCGTGATGAAGATGTGTGCAGAGCATCGACTTTGCAGAATACTGGAACAAGGATTCATTAGTGGAAATCTGAACCTGTGTCCAGTCTGATGGCTGGCCATTTGAGAATCCTAGCAGTCCATTTATCCCCACGGTGTAGTATGTGCAAATTTTTTGCTAGAGACAGAGTAGAGCTTGATTCACGGGGCTGGAGACGCACTGCATTGGCAGGCGCCAAATGTAGGTACAGCAACAAGATCGCGACTCCTACGGACATTGTGACTGCTCGATAGCATCGGGCGTCGCCATCCTACCGCTACAACTTGTCCTATCCACACAGCGTCCACATCACATGGCTGAGATCTACTGCGGTTGAGCCTTGGCGGATCATTCTAACACCGACATGCGCCTACCTTAAGCAATGCATACACCTACGCCTTTCTCATCAAAGAAAGGAGCGAGGACATCGTGCACTGTGCTTTTGGTCGTATACACAGCCTTCTCCACACTGGCAAGATTACACCGTCCAACGCTTCCCAACAAAGACACAATCCCATCCACAGACGCACGCGCAAGTTTTCTATGACGCATTGAAGTCTCTTTTCTTCGCCACGTCACTCAGATTCTCACGAAATTCCTACCACAACCGAACAAGCGCTTGCTATACCCTGCTTCGAGCAACACTCAGCCTCCGCTTGTCAGCGTCTCAAGCCAACATTGATTAGACAACAGCCATACTTTCCGCCTCGCATTCATCAACACACCCCCACACAAGCCCACCGTTCCCAAAGCGCAGATCACAAACAATATGTATCCGGACCAATCACATATATGAAGTGACAGACTTTGGCAGTGTATGGTCCTGCTAAAGAGAGCGCAAACCGAAGCAACCCTTTTCCAGCGCCTCGCCCATGGCGAAGAAAAGGAATGAGAAGAAAGAGTAAACATGTCAATTGCCTAAACCAGTCGGACATGCTACTCTTTCACATGTACCACTTCCCACGGCAGCGGATAAACCTCGGCTAAAAGCCTAAAATGGCTGTCCGAATGCGGAAATCCCGCATATCATCTCTATATTTTCTTCCTTTTTTACGCGCTTTGCCCTTTCCTGCTCTATTCCCTTGCATTCCCTTGTCTTCCCTGCACCTTCCGTTTCTGTCCGCATTTCTCTCGCGCATTTTTCCTCTCTTGCTTTATCCTTTCTTTTTCTCTCCCTGCCCCGCATTATGCTTTCCACCTACTCCATCCAACCCTCGGTTCCCGTTTTCCCATTTCTCTTTGTCATGTACGCCTTCGCCTACCCCTGCTGAGTAGCAAATTGAGAGCACAAAACGGTGGACGAAAAAAAAAGCGATCTTGTGTGTGTGGGGGGGAGGGAGGACGGATGATTACAGCCGATGAGATTTTTCTTTTAAGGTTTACAGAGTAAATCTGGATATGCACGTCGGAGACTATATATCTAGATTACATCGTGCATACGCATGTGCATAACGGACGTAAGTGGTGTAGCTATGATGTACGCCAAACGTCTTTTTTTTTCGCTTTCGCCTCTTTTCTTCTCACACGGCTAGTGGACGGCAATGAACGGTACAGTAAGGTGTGGAATGGGAGCTGCGTACAGGTTACATGCAAAGCTAGTAGAGCTTCCAGTAAAGATAGGTGAGAGTGGGTAGAGAGGGTGGGCAGCAAAATTTGGTTTCCCCACCCCCAATTCCATACCATCCTACATCCCACGCATACGTCCGTTTTTACCTATGCATGTACACAAACACCAGAAGGGCGTGTGTGCGTGTGGGGTGCATTGGATCCCCATCCTGCAACCCCGTTATCTACCTAGCCTCCCAAAAGAGGATAGGGTAAAAATAAACCAACGGCCAAGAGTCAGAAAAAAAGCAAAACTCGGATGATCCTATTTTTCTTGGTATCCGCGACGTTGGTCCGCAGCAACTGCATCTGGGACCCAGAGGCGATTACCGCGCATATCGGTACCATGATACAGCGCTTTCCGCACCAACGCTTTCGTACCTACGTTCAGATCGAAGGATCGAAGCTAGATATAGCTCACTGTATTGATTGGCTACTCGCTCAAATCGCCTTTCTTTTTCTTCCACCGCTGATGACCCTGATGATGATCGTATCCCGTACACGTCTTCTATGCACTCTGACTTTCGATATTGATGTGCACTGCGTAACAAGAACAGACGTGCATATCACAGGTGAGATCACTGCCTGTGGCTGCTGTGGACTACGAAGAGCGCGCTTTTGTTGGAACATAGCATGCATACATACATACATACATTTCTTACCTGCATACATGCGTACATATCTCTATGTTGTTCAATCTTGCTCTTTCGAGTGAACGCCCCGTTTAACATGCAGTTGAATTGTTTCACATGTATGCGTTATTCTGATATCGGCCTTTCCACCTCGATTCGGAACTCGCATGTCGCATACCCATACCCATACCCTTACCCTCATCCATACCCATACACGTACCCATGTACCCCTGCATAACAACACCAAGCCCCCCCCCCCCCCCCCCCCCCCCCCCCCCCCCCCCCCCCCTCCCCCCATCTCGCCAATCTCGCCAATCTCACTCGCATCGATCCCATCAAGATCCCATCAAGATCCGGTTTTTCTTTTTCTCTCTTCCTTTCCTTCTCCACATCGGGGTACCCGCCGTTTGCAGCCAAGCGTCGTATATGCTCATCTCGCATCTTGCATTTCGGAACCGGTATCCGAAGACACCGTCACCGCCAAGGTGCTTGTCGCATGTCGCGCACTGCATCTTACACTTTGCATACTGCATACTGCACAGTGCATATTCGTGTTCGTGTTCGTTTCCACTCACTCAACAACAATTATCTTACGCTATTTCGCTTATCTTACGCTATTTCGCGGCACATTCGGTTCAGCAGAGCCGGTCACGTCATCCTCCCTTCCTTCCTTCTTTCGCCTTCGCCTGTACAAACCCTTTTCCGCTTTATTTCCAACGACAACGATAACGATAACGTTGCGGAAGGGACCACTCGGATGATCACTCTAAGAAGAAGAATTGTAGCTTCTGCTTTGCTGAATGAGGAAGTCAAAGCGAAGTGAGTGGTTGGGGTAGAGTAATAGACTAGAGAAATAGTGCTAGAAAGTGGATACCGATACACCATGTTCTTCTCTTCCTTCAATTTGATTCATATTCTTGTACGTACGGTACGCCTCGGAGGGAAAAACGGTGGAGTCGTGTCCCTTTTTTCGCACTTGTGACTATGTCTCTGTGCGTTTACCCATTCTATTTGGCTGGTTTGTAGCTGCAGAGCAACTGAATGCTTTGGACGTGCGCACGTATAGACGCAGAATCTGCAGGCTATCTTCGTCGTGCTTATTCGATGTGGGAAGGTTAAGGGTAACATGTGCAACAAACATCATGTGCCATTCACTCTAACAAGGTCAATAAAGGCAACACCAACCGAAAGCAGCAAAGGGTACAAGCACGAATAAATGAGAAATACAGGACAAGGTTATTTCTAAGGTACCATAACTGCATTAAAGAATGATCCAAAGGTCATTAATCGGATATCTAGGTATCTACACCAGCCCAACCGTCTCATGTCAACCGAAGAAATATGCTCTTGACATTACCGATCGCATCAGCCTACGATGGAGGCTGCTCACCCGATCCTTCCATCTCATACTCTCGCGCGTCCTGGAACAAGTCGATGATGCAGCTAGCACTCCAACTCTGTGTCGGGCAAGAGTCGCCACAGAACGCACCGTCTTTCTGTGTGAGCTCCGTCAGACCAGCCCACGGAGACTCTTGGATTGCCTTCATGCAGCCAGCGAGACGACGCGTGACTTGTTGGTAGCTCTCGACGCGCTCCTCGGGTGTCTTGCGGCGCTTGAGATCGAACTTGAGCAGGGCACGCAGGAAGAAACCCGTAGGCCAAACCCATTCAGGTCCTTGGTGGTAGTTGCGGCCCTTGGACGTGTGGAAGTCGGTGGAATCTTCGCTGTTGATGTAGTAGCCGCGGTAGTTGAGATCGGAGGGGTCGAGCGTCTTCATACCCTGAGGTCCAAGCAGAATTCTGTCGGCCATTTGGAGAGCATACAGAGCATGATCGGGGTCGCAAAGGTCTGGCGCAACAACCATCATGACAGGGAAGTTGGGTCTCAGCTGATAGTCCTCGTACTCCTTGCCCGAGCGGTACAAGTCCTTGTAAACTCCGCGGCGGTTGACGATGCTCGAGTTCACGTCGTATTTGCTGTCTTCCTCTGCAGAACGAGGAATGTAGAAGCATCGCTCGAAGTTTGCCTTGATCAAGTCGGCCCACTCTTTGTAGGTGATCTTCTTGCCGTCTTCCAGAGTGACGCCTTCGTACTTGAATTTACCTGCTGTGTACAGGTCGGCGCACCAGCGTACTGTACTGTACAACATGCCAATGATCTCAACAGGAGCGCCATCTCGAGGTGTACCAGGAACGCCCTTGTTACCTGCCTTTTCGCTCTCACCCATCTTGTCCATCCATGTACCACAGTTCCACTGGTTTCCACCAAAGATCAGACCAGTCTCCCAGTCTGTCCAAATCTTGATGTTGAAGCCTTCCGACTTCATCTGGCTGTCGATGTTGGGGCCTGCATCGTACTCGCGGAATTCTATACCCGAGGCATGTCGCTGAAGGGCTTCCTGGATGACATCTTCAACAGTGGAAGACTTGGAGTAAGCACGTTCGTCGGTGTGTGCAAACCACGTGTCGTCGTACGGCAGGAATCGTCGCTTGACCTGGTCCTGGAGAAGCTCGATGCCGTTTGGTACGATCTTGGTGTAATCTTGGATGTTTTGGAGGAACCACCAAACCGAGTCGCGGGAGTTGTAACGTGGATTCTTGCCACCACCGAGAAGGTTGGGCACCATGCCGTGCTTCAGGACGCTGGCGAAAGCAAAGATATGCTCCTTAGCGTCGGCATACCTCCCAGTCCCCATGTAGAGACCACGGGCTGAGATAGTAATGTCACGACCCCAGCATCGCGCCCAATCGTAGGCGAAGTGAGGAAGGCCGGCGGCCATACTGGGTACGCTCTTTTCTGGGTAGAGCGAGGCGCTGTTCATGTAGCCTGTGACTTGGCAGCTGACAAGTGCCAAGCTCTTGAGGAACTGATTGCCCTCACGGACGTTCTCGCCCATCAACTCGATTGCGCGCTCCGCTGCAGCATTGTATGCTGTCTGTATGACCAGTGCGAAGTACCTTGGAAGCATGTAGCTCGGTACCTTGCGAATGGCATCGAACTTCGCCTCCAGCCACTTAGCAGGACCCTTGATGTTGGCGTAGCTCTCCTTTTTGGAAATCTTTTGAAGGCGACCCAGACAGTAGTCAAGTGCCCATTGACCATCACGGAGATGGTTGCATAGAGGGTGGCCAAGGTTGTTGTCGTTGATAATGTCGCGGAGTACACTCCACCATCCTTGCAGACCGGCGTACACAAGGTTGCCGTGCCCGGGGATATTGTAGGTTCCGTCTTTGTGGTCTGTAGCGTCCCGCTCCTCTTCTTCGCATCGGTATAAGATGTAGTTCAGGTCGGTCAGGTTGACATCACTGAAAGCGGCACGCGCTCCACTGGTGACGAACTTGTCAAGACCATCGGCGTGCTCAGCGCTCGGCACCCAGGTTTCGAAGATGGCAATACTACCCGGAGGAAACTTGTCGGGAATGCTGATGGTAGTGTCGTCGTCAGCGGACTCGATGTTCACACCCTCAAGATCATTGGTCTTGCTTGGCAAGCCACGTAGTGTTGTCTTGTCGCCAGCCACACTGGCCCTCGTTTCCGGGCTGTTGTCGACCTCTAAATTCCATGCGCCAATGAGTTTTGCTTGTGTACCTGGTAGCTTGGTCTTGCCGAAGCCTCCATTACCGTTGCCGTAGCCTGGGAACGCGGTATGGGCGATGAGGAAGTAACCCTTCCTTGTGTGAGGATTGACACGATGTACTGTGATATATTCGTTGTCGTGATGAATGTACGTCTCGTTGTACTCTTCTTTGCCCATCTTGACGTGGATCTCGTTGATGATCTTGCGAATGCCTCCAATACCTCCCTCACCAGCTTGTGGCTTGATTGGCTCTCCAGTAGAGTTGACCGAGGAGTAGAGCCGCTTCTCGTGAACGAGCTCGATTAGCTCGGGGTAGACTTCGTCGAAGCCAAAAACGCTGCCGGTAGCGCAGTCGCACATGGCAACGAGTGCAGCACTTGGAAGTGTGTCGCGAGCGTCCCGCTTCTGGGCCGGTGTCTCGTTGTCGTGTGTGCAGTCCATGAATAAAGCATGTACAGGGCTGCGTTTGATCTTCTTGATGATCGGTTTTGACTGGTCTGCTCCATCTGTTGCGTGCGCAGCATTGAGCACTTCATCGGTCTCAAAGCTACCAATGGGAACACCGCCGTGACGATGGACAAGTCTGCTGAGCTCCTGGGTACTCCATGCTTGCATAGCCTCGCGAATAAGTGCGCAGATACCAAGCTTCATGCAGAACTTGTAATCCATCTCTTCAGAACCAGTGAAGAGTTCAGCACAGACCATGATGTTGGAGTTGACGCTTCGTGCTTGGTCAAGCATGTATTCGGCAAGATGGATAGGCGTAGAATGACAGTTGTCGATTCGGAAGCCTTGGAAGTACTTGGCCATCAATCTCGTGTACTTGGCCATGTGTTCCCAGAGGAACGGGTTGTCTTCAGGACCACTGCCATATCGAAGCTTGACACAGTCACCCCAGACGATGACCTCTCGCCTCAGATATGCCCTGGACTTGGGCCCAGCGTTGTCGCGCATCGCATCCGCAGCCCAGACCCAGCCATTGTTTACCAGCGCGAGGGCTTCGGGGTTGTGTTTCTTCGTGGTCTCGTTGAGCGGTAGTCGCGTGAAGTAGGTCTCGATCAGGGGGTTTGCTTCGTTAACTTCTCCAAGCTTAGGGCCGTGAGCGTCTAATCGGACATACTTGGTCCGGTTGAAGAGTTGCTCCATGATCTCCGCTTGGTCTCCATCGTACTCGCGGTAGAAAGGGAGGTTGACCTCGTTGAGAATAGCGGTGATTGTACCTTGTGCTGCACGATCATCTGGTGCATTGCTAGTACGGGTGTCGTAGCGGCCGAACAAGGCGCAGAGCAGGCCGGCCGCAACGTTCGGGTCCATGGTGCGACGGTAACGTTCGCCCATGCGATCACCACCGCGCAGAGCATGCTCGACCAGCCAGTCTGCCTTTCGCTTCAGTGGCCAGTCTCGGACAGCATCGAGTCCACGAAGGCCAGCTTCACTAAAGCTGCCATCGACAAAGTTGACCTGGCCGGATGTCCAAGCCTGCATGATGGCCTTTGTGTCTCGCTCGACGTTGACGACGTAGAACTGCCAGAGCTTGAGCTTGCTAAGGACATGCTCTTGGACGCCTTGCATAACCTTTACGAGATCGGCCTCGCTGTTAAAGGTAGTTGGCAGCCCATGCTGCTTGAGCTCCTTGCCGAACTGCAAGAGCGCCGTGTCGAGCTCGAGAGCAGGACGAAGGTGAGGCGCCGTATCGATGTTGTAGCCGGATTCCGGGTGGTTCTCCAGCCACTTGCTGTTATTGGCCGTGTGGTTCCAGACAACATCGGTCATAGCAAGCAGATTGAACTCTTTGTGCATCTTGTCGACCATGTCTGCAACGTCCTTCTCGCCGCTCCTGAAAATGGCTTCGTCAAACTTGAGCTGGTCGTATATGCTGTAGGGCGAATTCGAAGCGCCGCGCATCATCAGCGGCGTGAAGTGCACCATGTTGTAGCCGCGCTGGCTGATACCCCGCAGATGGTTGTCCCAGTCGGTGGGGTAGTTGCCCATGAACTTGGACAGGCAAGAGAAGATGCAGACGGCCTCGACCGGCAAGTGCTCGCCCTTCAGCTCCAGGCTGGGACATATGTCGATGTAGAATGTGTCTGTCCGCGTGGGCTCCGGCGACGCGACGTCTGTGAAGGACCACTGCGGCAATGGAGTGTAGGTAGTGTAGAAGGAGAAGGCATTGGCCTCGTGGATAGGCACCTCAATCTCACACATGCCCGTGAAGTTTGGCTGTAGTCTGCGGAAGGCGTCAGTGACCTGTGGCGCAGTGAGGCGTGGTTGGAGCAGAAACTTACTTGTACTCTCGGTAGTTGCTGCGCTCGAACTTCTCTCCCTTGGCGGGGATGTTCACCCAGAGACTGCCCTCGCGACATATCGAGCTGGTACCCTGGATCTGGAAGCATACTGAGTAGGCTGGGTCGGTTGGTGGTGGCAGGTAAATGTAGGTGCCCGCGACGTCAGGACTGCCATTGTCGGTCAACGGCAGCAGATAGACGACCTTGCGGTCCGAAGACTTGGAGTGGGTGGGTAGTGCTACAGACATGGTGGTGTTGAGCGTCTCAGGTGCAGGCTGAGCTGGTGGTAAGCAATGATAACAATAGGTGGTCTAAGGGTTTCGCGACAAAAGGCAGTGACTAGTACTACTGGCGTTGAGGCTGGTGCAGTCAAAGAAGGCTGGGTGGGGATTGTGAGAGAAGAATGGAGGAGGGACGGGCTCAACCGGGGCTATGAACAGTCCAGTGGCCGTATGCGCAGGAGCTTCTGAGGGTCTCAGTTGCCCTCGGTGTGGGGAGCTGGGGAGGAGAGAAGCAGCGCCTGGAGACTGGAGACGTGTGCGATCGGCGGTGGGCGGTCGCGAACTACATCAGCCGCAAGCGCAGCCCGCGGGAAACGTCATTGCCCCAAGCTTCAACCCCAGTCTCCTGCCCCGTTCCTGACAACGCTACAATCCAATAGCGCGGGGTCTGGGCATCCATGCCAACGCAATCGAGTTGGTACAAGAGAAAATGTTGAATACGCTGAAACTGCCATGGAAAAGCTAATGTATGCCTGCTGGGCACTGCATCCTCCTATGGTACAAGTAGACTCGCTCAGATGCTGCCTCTTCCCAGCCCACACTTTCCAACGCCTGTATGCAGCACGATGCACCAAGAAAGCAGCTAATGAATACGCAGCCCAAACTCCAGCGCTGGCTACTAAACAAATACCGGGCAAGACTGCTGCCACGAGCCCAGAGTGCTCAAAAGACGGGTATCGCGACCCCGTGGCAGCCCACACAGGACGAATTGAAGATGCGAAAAACAACCGCTCAAATCCAACCCTCCCTTTTTCGTCACCTCGTACATGCGCGCCGAGAAAATCACTTGCTGTATGCGCCCAAAAACTCATCAGAACTTGATGTTGAAAGGGGACCCTGGCGGATCACGTAGGTCCAGTCGGAACTGTGTTGATTCAGACGGTCCGCGGCTATGGTTCGCTTGCGTAGGTGTAGCGTTCTCGTCTAGGTCAATTGAAGACGCCTCGGTGCTGACTGATGGTGGTGCACGTGGAGCCCGTTTGTGGGGAACACCCTCTCGGCTGTCCGAAGACGAGATTACCCGTTCAGGCGATATTTCACGCTCGCTGTAGCCCCCACCACGCATGCGTAATACAGGGTTACTCGAAGGTTCCGGCAAGACTAATGGAGGATTCGGCGGTGTGGCACGTCCACTTCTTTCTGAAGATAGTCCTCGCGAGACTGATTTGATTTGATCCGTGGACTGACTCCGTGTCGCAGCAGGCTTCTGGTGCGATGTTTGCGACGAAGAGTAGCCGCCTTTACTCTTACCAGCGCTCTGAGGGGGTCCGTTCCTCGAGGGCGTATGTTGCTGTGGCGGTGGCGGCGGCGGCGGCGGCGGCTGCTGCTGCTGATATTGCTGCTGCTGTTGATGTTGATGCTGCTGTTGATGCTGCTGTTGATGTTGCTGTTGTTGACTTTCAATTTCAATTGAGTTTAAGAAATTGATCTCATCCGTCAGGAAATCCTTCTCCGTCCAGCAGCCTTGCCAACAGTTTCGCCAGTCCAAGATAAGGAACTGAAAGCAAAAGGCGTCAATCTTGATTGCCGGCTGGAAGCAAATGCACAGGTTGTTGTAGTTCATTTTGTTGAACTCGGAGCAAGAGTGCAACAGGCTGATATGGCAAGTGATTGCGAATAAGAGATAGTAGTTGAACGGGGGGAGTTTCGAAAGCTCATCTTTGAGCATTTGTGGTGTCGTTTTGGCTCCTTGACATTCTTGCTGGATGGCGGCTTGAATCGCTTTCGGGAAGATCTCGTCAGGTAATTGCCGAAGCCAGTTCTTAAATAGGGAGCCGATTACGTTGGGGTCGTTGAGGTTAGGGTCGCTGATCAAATCGATATCCCTGTCTGCAAGGTTGTCAGTAGCTGTCATCACAGTAGACTCGGTAAACGTGCCCTCATCGAACTTGCGTTCGTAATACCGAACTTGTTGGGCTGAACCTGGAACGCGATATAGGCCCTCTTCCTCACAACCTCTCATATTTAGGTAGCTGCAAAAACCGTTAGCGATTGAATCCCCGATCCCTTGGATGTCACCTACTCTATGCACCGCCAGGGTAAAGCCGGCATCCAGAATTCTGTCTTGTCGCGTGATTGTTCTAGCCGTGTCGATATCCGTGTTAACCTCGTCTGTTCTATCAGAGGCTTGTGTATGATTTTGCAGATATATGGCTCGTTCGTGATGGGCGTCTGGCTCTCGTGATTGCTCGAGCTTCGCCCCAGCTTGCCAAAAACGCCCTTGCGCGCGGAGTCCATCTTCTCTCCCATGTTGCGAGCCCCTGAACCAAGCTTGGAAATGAAGCCATGTCCTTTGCTTTCATTGAACGAGTTGGACGCAAGCGAAAGCTGCTCCGACTTGTCCCTCCTTGACCCGCCGTCGTCGTCGCGTGGTATTTGCTTAGATCCATCTTGTCGGTCAGCTGAATGTGTTCGCATCTTGCCCATGCCCATCTGGCGCCATGACTGACCCTTGTCCATTGGTGCAGTCCTAGGGGGCATGCCGTCGCCATTCGTTGTCCACAATCCCGCAATTTCCGGTGACAACTGCCCAGGGGGTGCCTTGTTCAGTTTGGTGCGGGATGTTGAGGCTTCGCCTTCTTTAATAGATTTGGATCTCGATAGGATGCCTTGCTTCTTTGGCTTGATCGTGTTGCGTTTGGAGGAGTCGGCGTGCGGATCAGACTCATTTGACATGCCGGATCCTGTGCGCTGGTCCAAGCGTACGACCTCGGAGCGGTTGTCTACTATAATTAGCGAAACTGGGTTTGTCTGGGTTACCGCAGCCTTACCGTCAGAGTTAGGAGTGCGCACGGGTCGGCCGAGATCTGGCGTGGATGCGCCGCTCCGTCCATTGGAGTACAGGCTAGGGGAAGGTTGCTGCTCGGGAGCCTGCCGCATGGAGTTCCCCTGGCTGCTGTTGAGGCGGGATGACGACTTGTTGGCGGAGAAGTTGGAGAAGATGCTCTTGGAGTCTTTGCGAGGCTTCGGGGAGGCGGGTGACTGTGGCATGTTGTGAAACGCGGTACTCGGTGTCGCAAAATCAAGATCCTCAGGCATCTCTGGTGACCTCGGACTTTTCGGACTCATGGGCCCGTTGACGTTATCCTTGGATTTCCCCCGCATAGCCAACGACAGTGTTGAGGATTTAGGCATCTTTCTAATTGTTTGCCGTGGACGATTCCAGGGCTACAAACAGCTTAGTACAGGTTTGTCCAAAAGCAATGCCTATCTATGTCCTGCGCCAGGCCTGCAATCAAAAGCCCAAATACCTCAATTGGTGTTTCCGGAAAGAGCACGCCGATGTGGTGATAGTGGAGCGAATGTGCGGATAGGCGGTGCGGCGCGTGCAAAGGCGGTGGTGAAGGAAGTGGTCGTGGTGGTTTTATTGGACGCGGCACATGGGTGGTTGCGTGGTCAACGAACCTGTGTTTGCCCATGGCTGTCAGCTGCGCGCCCAAACGTGACATGGAGAGTGAAAGCCAGATGAACATGTCAAAGGAACAGGTGGAGAGAGAGCAAGCGCGCGGGGTGGTACGAACCGTGAGAGGGCTGGTGGAGTGCTTGCGTGCCCTGGTCAACACTCGCTGCAGGCCTCTCTCGATGCGTCGGCTGCCAGGCGGTCGAGTATATGTCAGCAACAGGCAGGCGTTGCTTCCATGCAGGAACCCGAGAGGGAGGCAAAATGGGTCGCGCGTGACCCTCGTGTCTGGCCCTGACGTTGGCTGGCCCTCTGGCTCTCTGGCAGCTTCACGTTACGGACGTCGAGGATGGCGGTCGAGGGACGGCAAGGCGGTCATGCAGCGTCTGGGATCACAGTCAGCAAGCGCTGCGGAACGTCAAAGGGGCCGGCGCTATGGCGACTGCTGTACGACATTGGGAGCGGGCACGAGTGGAAACAAAGAGGAAGCTCACTTACCCACTCACACAGACACTGGCACTGGCACTGGCACGCCCAAACAAGGGGAAACGCTCGTCTGGAGTGGTTGGAGGGAGACAAAGACACGGACAGCACCAGCCCTCTGCGCGCGGAGAAGGGTTCACAGGCAGTGAATGGAGTGGAAGTGGAGCTATTTTGGGGCTCAGCAAGCGTGCGTTCCTGACTACAGGCTTAGTCGCCCGTTGCAAGGGCGAGTGCGGTGACCGGGCGGTGGACACGGCGGAGGGGTGTGTGTGTGTGTGTGCGTGTTTGTGGGCGCGCTACGAGCAGACGGGCTGCTTTGGTCAGCACTCAGCGGACGGGGCACGAAAAAGGACCCGTAAAAGGACCCGTGGAGGGTGCGCGGTGATCGTCGCTGGGCCCAGGGCTCCTGCGCGCGTTGTGGGTGCTGATGCTGCTGCGCTGCGCTGCTCTGCTCTGCTCTAATGCTACGACCAAGCCCTGGAGGGAGATGGACGATGGGCTGCAAAAGACGGCGGCGGCAACGAAGCCTACGCACGGCCCCAGGTACGAGGGCGCGACGCTGCTAAAACCCCCAATTCGGCCCAGCAGACGCTATCGTGCGCAAACGGGTGCCCAGGTGTCCACCGCGGACGTAGTGCGCATCGGCGGGCGCTGGAAGCAGCACTGGCGGTGAGAGGCAGACTATCGAGCCCTCTCACGCTCGGCATTGCGTCTCCACCGCGCAGGCTGGCGCGGCAACACTTCATATTGAGGAGGTGCAGGTGCAGACGCAGAAGCAGACGCAGACGCAGACAGTATCCATGGAAAATCCCGCCAAGCCTCGTTTCAGAAGACCCTCTCTCTCCGGGCCCTCGCTCTCCCTCACGGCTTGCGTCAGGCCCCACCCCTGTCGCCCGACGCCATTGCAGAAGCCCGACATCAATGCGCCGCACCACACCTGACCCGACCACCACTACCCTCCACATCTGACATGTCTCTTGTTTCTGGGCCCGGGCGTGCTGGCATGGCCGCCATGCCTGCCGAAATGCAACTCTTCGTCGACAAGCACGTCCGCTATATCCAGAGCCTCGATACTGTGCGTGGCCGTGCAAGCTCCATGCCATCAAATGCCGCGCTGACCCGCTCCAGCGCAAAGACGAGCTTGAATACTGGCTCACCGAACATCTGCGCCTCAACGGTCTCTATTGGGGGCTGACAGCCCTGCACCTCTTGGGACATCCGGATGCTCTCTCACGCACTGACGTCCTCGAATTCGTCTTTTCGTGTCTGCACCAAGATGGCGGCTTTGGTGCTGCTCCGGGCCATGATGCCCATATGCTGTATACCGTTAGTGGCGTCCAGATACTGGCGACGCTCGATGCATTCACCGAGCTCGACGAGCGCATCCCGGGCGGCCGCCAGAAGATTGGAAAGTGTAAGTTCTTCGCAGATCCTTTGTGGCAGTGGTATTTTGCTCGCAGTTCTCATAGTACATATAGTCATTGCAAATTTGCAAGACCCTGAGACGGGTACTTTTGCAGGCGACGAATGGGGCGAGCAGGACACTCGCTTCCTGTACGGTGCGTTGAACGCCCTCTCGCTGATGGGACTCCTTGATCTGGTCGACGTCGCAAAAGCGGCTCAATACGTTCACTCGTGCGCCAACTTTGATGGCGGCTACGGAACAAGCCCTGGCGCTGAGTCGCACTCTGGTCAGGTGTTCACGTGTGTCGGTGCACTGACCATCGCGGGGAGACTCGACCTTGTGAACCAAGAAAAGCTCGGCGCGTGGCTAAGCGAACGACAGCTCAAGAATGGAGGCTTGAACGGACGACCAGAGAAGAAGGAAGACGTCTGCTACAGCTGGTGGGTCATGAGTAGCATGGCCATGCTGGACAAGCTTCACTGGATCGACGGCGACAAGCTGACCCACTTCATCTTGCAGTGCCAGGTGGGTACCCGGTCCCATTCGCGACGACTGGCTTCTGACCTTTGTAGGATCCGGAGCTGGGTGGTCTCGCAGACCGGCCTGGGGACATGGTGGATGTCTTCCACACTGTATTTGGTATCGCCGGGCTGAGTCTGTTGAAGTATCCTGGCCTGGAAGAAGTAGATCCAGTATAGTATGTGACGGCCACTCTTGATGCTATTAACAGACACTGACATGGCTCTAGCTGCATGCCTCGAACCGTCACTCGTAGATGCTTAGGTAAGTGAGCAGTAATATCATGGATGCAGTCTGCACCCTTTAGCGTCTGACCAGCATGTTGCTCGATATGATGCACATCTGTATCCATTTCATGTTGCTTGTCGGCAGACGACTCTGCCTGCAGGTCGGTACCTACCTACATGTAAATATGTAGAGGGACCAGCAAGCTCCTTCTGAGCGATCGCGTGCACGCTCTCATGACTGCATGGTTGTTTATTTGCATGCGCAAGTCAACCTCTCTTATTTCTACTCTCCCGCTATCTAATACCTCACGTCTCTTTCATAGGCGCTGAGACACAAAGCGGGAGGAAAGTAACGGTGGCTGCCTCTTTTGTCAGTGCCGAGCTTCCCACGTGCTCCGCCTGCTAGAACCTCACCAACAAACTTCTTCCTGCTCCACACTCGCTGTGCCTTCCTCTGTCCCCTGGCTGCGAGTGCTGACGTCCCTCTTCTGCTTCCTTTTACTTGCTCAAGTTATGGGCTAGAGCTACTGCGGCCACCGGCAGCCATCTCTGCATTGAATCTCTCATGAGCAGGCCCTCACGCTGCCACTTCGCCTTCTTCACTGCCAACCCGCTCCTTTCGCAACCTCCTGCTTTCACTGCTGTGCTGCTCTGGTGTCTGTTCCGCTCGCGCTCCTTACACACGCCCGGCTCAACGCCGCAGCTTCACCTCGGCACAGTGCTGCCTCTCTGGACCTTTGACATGGCCAACATACCGCTGCACTGCAACATATGCCCCAAGAAACCAAATTTCAGCGATGTTTCACATTTACTCACTCACATCGCCAGCAAGGGCCACTTATCCAACTACTACAAGGTCAAGGTTCGCTCCACGAACGAGGAAGCATCCCGCCGTCTCATCGAGACGTACGACCAATGGTATGCCGAGTGGGCTGTCGAGGAGCTCATGTCGGAGCGGATGAACCAAAAGGACAAACGTCGCACTCGGGCAAGGCCAGCTGGTAGAGATCTCCATGTCTACCATTTGCTGCAACATGCTGTTACTGACTCCACCCGCCGTAGCCCGGCCCGCTTCTGCGCCCAAGATCGAGGCACCTATACCACGACCCGTTCGTCGCACCACAGCGAGCAACCTCCTCGACCCCCGACTGTCGGAGCAGCAGCATACAATGATAAAGCTGGAGCAGTCCCCCTCGCCGACATCGCAGCCTGCGGGACCGGTTCTCCGCAATCGCAACACTTTCGCACCTCATATGCAATACTGGTCTACTGAGTCTCGCGCTAGTTCCCGAAGCTACACCAACCCTGACTACGATACATCGAGTGAGTATTCAGACCCCAGCGAGCGACGGCGCCCATACCGGTACGCAGCCGCTTCATGTGCTATTGAGGACGATCCTGCAGACGTAGCAGACCCAATGGCTGTCAGTGAGTCGACCAAGCTCAAGGGAGTATACTGGCCAGGGATGGACATCTTTGACTCTGCCACTCCCGAGATGCGCCGCAAGAGGAACCAAAAGAAAGACAGCTCCGTCGTTGAGCAATTAGAGCTCAATTCCCTAGAAGTCGAAGCTACCGAGCTCATCTTCACTCCTCTGGGAACATTCAAGCGACAACGAAGAATCTCGTGCTCCGAGTCCGATGACGACGACGAGATAGAGATCAAAGCCGAAAGCCCTCCCCCCATGCGCAGACGCCCTGCTCTCGCTAACCTCGATGTTAACACAAGCCGTCGTACTAGACAGTCAAACCGACCTGTGTTCCCGTTCCTCAATCGCAACCACTATGACGAAGATCATAGTCGCGCAACCCACAACAGCCGCGCTTCGAAGCGAAAGCGTTTCGATATTTTCCAAGGCAACGATGACATTACGTTGTCGCAACCTAACAGCATGAACTATCTCACGTCTGGCTTCACACGCCAGCCTTCGCCTTCTCCAACACCCGCCTTCAACTCTTACAAGCCTTTCCACGATCCTTTCCAATACGAAAACAAGGAGAATGCCTTGCCCTCGTTTCAGCAAACAGCCTATGGTAACTTCCATAGCCACCAGAGTACTGGCTACCAGTACCCTGCTTACACCTACGGCCTAGGCCCTGATCACCAAGGCTTTCAGTACAGTAGCCACTTGTACAATGCAGCCAGTGGCTACCAGCAACAAGACCAGGACGATGACGATCAACGTACTATCACTGCCCCGCCCTCTCCATCTACGAGTTGATGAACCACTACACAATTACGAACACTCGGAACGCGTCACTTACCACTCGGCAACGGCCCATTCGAGTGGGAACTTCATCGCACTTGCTTCGTTCACGAACTTCCGCTGGGGACTTTGTCCTTTTTACGACCTTTTAGTATTGAACACCCGCATGATGTTATACGATATACCCCTACGACTAATGATATTTGATACGACATATTACAGTATTTCCGAAGAGAGACAGGCTGAGATCGCTGGACAGATACTCAGCCATGTCCTTTTCTCATTCGTATTCTGTTCTCTACTGGTCGGTTTCTTTCGCGAGCATGGGTTGCTGGTGAGGGGCTGGGCGGGCATGTACAGTATCACTGCCATTATGCTTTTATGAATAATATAGGAGCTGTGATAGAACCGAGTTTATTGCGCTGTGATGTCTCATCTACTGAGACATCGCTATATTTAACATGTCGCTCATCCGCATTGGCCTGGACAACTTCTAGTATAGGGTCTGCTACGACTACTGCTTCCTGCCTCCTATCACCATCCTTACCCCGCTCCCTTAACAGACCCGCCATCAAAGAAGCATGCGTCGTCTCTTTGTTGCCAATTCATTCCATTCCATCCTACAGACATCGTTCCACCTGCGCATACCAGGGTTCTCTTGGGTCCCTACTCCCACTTCCCACCATTTCCACCCATGACCCTGTTCCTTCTCACCTTGTCCAAATGCTCAACACTCTCATATCCATTCACTTTAGCATACGCAATCCTCAGGATCCCGCCAACAACCCACATAATGACTCCGCTTACCACGAACAAGCCAATGCGCTGGTTGGTGGTAAGAAGAGCAAAGATAGGATAAGGATAAAAGCCATTTTGGGAGTAGCAGATTTCCTGAACGGTCATTAGATAAATGATGAAACAAAAATTGACTAGATTTCAGGAATATGGAGACTTACAATCCATGTCCAGTAGGAGAATGCGGTCATGGTGGAGATGGCAAGAGTGATCATAGGCGCCGACTCGTTCATGGGCGTGGTAGGCCATGGCGGAGAAAGGAAGATAGAATCGATGGTAAGTACCACTGCAGGGACGAGATGGAAAGCAACGTCGTAGAGAACGGGCGGCAATGGTATGTCCCTGTAGCTCAGGTCAGCAACTGTACTAGCATAATGACCCAACCATCGTGTCCACAACCGAGAGATCAACAATGTACTGCACATACGGGCTAACAAGCAACTTTCCATCAATAGCCTTGAGTGACCAATATAGCACTGAAATGGTAATCTCAATCGGTGCCGCGACCAGCGAGAGGTAGTTCTTCAGCCTGAAGAGGTGCGAAGACAAGGCTGCGGCGGGTGGGTCGGAAGGCAGTTCCGGCGACTTTTCCAAGGTGGTGGATGTTAGGTCTGCAAAGAGTGCGACGGTGAAGGTCAATGTTGAAATGGAAATGCCGATTATAGTCAGGAATTGGAGATGCCATCCGAATGACGAGTTCTGAGAACGAGAGAGAGAGATTAGAACGAGTGTGCTGAAACGTCTCGCAGGTCTGCTGTACTTACGAAAATATTCGGGTTATCAGACAAACTGGAGGGTGTTAGTCGGTGGTTGGTGACCCCGTGATGTTTAGAAGCACATACAATTTGAAACAAAGGTAGAAATTGACAAGACCAGCAACCTGTAGTCCACTAGATCAGCTCATGATGCATGAATTGAATGTCTCCAGCCTACAACTCACATGAAGAGCGCCCGAAAACCCCTTGGACGGAGAGTCCAGTCGCTGTAGCGGATGCCGGCGGCTGGACGTGGGTTTGATCTCCGCAGACTTTTTAGAAGCAGAAGGCGCCATTGTCGTGCACAAGAAAATGGTAAGGAACACGGGATCAAAAAGCAATTGAAACTCCTTTGGGGAAAATGTAATACGAAAAAAGACTGGATATCGCACAGGATGGAGGGTGGAAAACAGAATTCTAGTAGCGTATACAGAACATGACGTAAAGTCGAAGAAGTTCACCTGGCAAAGCTGTGCCAGCCAAGCACGTGGGGCCCGCCGGCCCCGTTGCGCAATTGAGCCTCGGAAGTTTGCCGCATCCGAGATCTGACTCAGCGAAAAGAGAGGCAAGACAAGTGATACCAGCAAAGCAACTTTCCTTTTTTCCCTTCTCAAGTTGTATATCATGTCTTCCGACATCCGCGCCCTTTGTCAAGAGGCGCCAACTCAGCTTCCCGAACTTCCATATCATCTGACGTCGAGTGGATAGCGACTTCCCGCCCGAGAGGCTTATCCTCGGCTCTTCTGCACGACGCCTCGCAGTCCGAAGACGAATTAGGTAGTCCGCATGGCAAAACTTCGGCACGCTTGCGAGGCCCGCTAGGGTGGCTTTCGATGTTGGCCAATGATGCAGACGTGTGCTGCTCCACTCCGTTGTCTCGCGAGGAACCGATACAGACGGCATTGGAGTATGTACCGGAGACACGGCCAATATTCCCGGCGCGATGGGGACAAGCGGAAGAGAGGTTGGGGTACATAAGATGGTGAGGGGTACGTTCTGGGAGAGGGATGCAGCGAGCGGTGATATTCCCTTCTTTGAGTGTCATTTGTCACCTCGGCTGTACCTACCGTCCAAACTACGTTTAGTCTTCCAGAGTCTTGATCTACGAATTTTGCTACACGACTGCCAACATGAGCTCAAAAGTCGAGACTTTGCTCCAGTCGTTGACACTGGAAGAGAAGATTTCCCTCCTTGCTGGCAAGGACTTTTGGGAAACAGTTCCGATTCCGCAGAAGGGTGTGCCCGCTATCAAGGTATGGATTCTTGGTGTAATAGTCGATATGTTCCTCACCTGACAAACACAAGACAAGTGACGGACCAAACGGGGCCCGTGGTGAGACTTTTACTGGCGGAACACGGGCTGCATGCTTTCCTGCTGCAGTATGTGCGGCCGCAACATGGGACCCTGCAAATGGGAAGCGGATTGGCCATGCGCTGGCAGAAGAGACTAAGACTAAGAGCGCGAGAGTGCTGTATGTCACGGCTTTACAGCATGTGGATGCCATTGCTAAGCTTATCGCAGACTCGCACCCACAATGTGCAATCACAGACATCCACTCGGCGGCCGAAACTTCGAATCATTCTCAGAAGATCCGCATCTTGCTGGCAAAATGGCTGCTAACGTCGTGAGTGGTCTACAAGAGAAGGGAATCGCAGCGACCATCAAGCATTTTGCAGCCAACGAGCAGGAGACGGATCGTCTGCGAGTCAACGAAATCGTCTCCGAACGTGCACTAAGAGAAATCTACATGAAGCCTTTCGAGATCACGATCAAAGAGGCCAATCCTCTCGCCGTCATGACCTCCTACAACAAAATCAACGGAACTCACGCAGACTCGAATCAGTTCTTACTGAAGCAAGTTTTGCGCGGCGAATGGGGCTGGGAAGGTCTCGTTATGAGCGACTGGGGCGGTACAAACTCGACAGCTGACTCACTCAATGCTGGACTGGATCTTGAAATGCCGGGTCCAACAAGGTGGCGTGGTGTCGATGCAGTTACCGAGGCAGTCAAGAAGGGTCAAGTCACGGAGGACACCATCACGGCCCGAGCCAGGAACGTCTTGACACTCATCGAAAAGGTCGGTGGTTTCGAGAACCCCGAGATACCACCCGAAAGGTCGATTGTCGATCCAAAGCACTGCAAGCTCATCCGCGAGGTCGCTGGGCAGGGAATCACACTGCTGAAGAATGACGGTGTGTTACCACTTAGAAAAGAGCAAGTCAAGGGCAAGAAGATCGGCCTCTTTGGATTAGCCAAGGAGGCTCTCATACACGGTGGCGGAAGTGCATCTCTAAATGCTCATTACCGCATCACACCCGAAGAGGGTCTGAAGGCTACATATGGAGATGATGTGGAGTTCAAATTTGCCAAGGGCGCAGCAACCTACCGCCTCATCCCGCCTCTATCGAAAGGCTGCAAAGACCTCGAGGGAAAAGATGGGTGGACAATGGAACTTTTCAACAAGGGTAACACGACCAAGCCCATCAAAACCGCCAACAACAACGAGGCTGCATTCTCCCCTCTTCTCGAACATGAGGCCAAGCACAGCGAAGTGAAGTTCACGGCAATGTTTACTCCCACAGAGTCTGGTTCGCATTACCTTGGCTGCTCGGGTATTGGCCCGACAATTGTACGTATCAACGACGACATTGTATACGAGCAGAAGCACAATTCCCCGGATGCCATGGGTTTCCTTTTCGGTGGTAACCCTGAGAAAGAGTTCCGCGTACCATTCATAAAGGGTACCTCATACAAGATCGATATCACATCGAAGCCACCTGCCGGCAATGCCGATGCAGGCATTCTCGATGGACTCCCCGGATTCAGACTAGGCTTCATGTACGAAGAAGAGCACGATATGGACATGGCAGCCGAAGCCAAAGAGCTCGCCAAAGAATGCGACATCGCCCTCGTTTTCACCGGCCACACCCCCGTTTGGGAAACCGAAGGACAAGATCAAGTAGGGTTTGACTTGCCGCGCGACGGCTCGCAGGACAAGCTCGTGGAAGCCGTCGCGTCCGTCAATACCAAGACGATAGTGGTAAACTCAACCGGTGTAGCCGTAGCACTCCCGTGGCTAGAAAAAGTCTCCGCCTTGGTACAAGCCTGGTTCCCCGGCCAAGAAGCCGGAAACTCGATCGCCGACATTCTTTCCGGCACCGTGAACCCCTCTGGTCATCTCCCCATCTCCTGGCCTAAACGCATCGAGGACGCGCCTGCGTACGGTAACTTCCCTGGATCGCGAGACGCTGACGGCCAGCTCACGGTCAGGTACCAAGAAGGTATCTTCGTGGGCTACAGACACTACGATCGTGTCGCTGCAGACAAGATTCACTTCCCGTTCGGTTTCGGACTCTCGTACACAACGTTCTGCATCAGCGGTGCAAATGTCGCCCAGTCGTCATCTGGCGCCTTCGTTGCTTCGGCTACGGTTAAGAATACAGGCGATGTAGCTGGCGCTACCGTTGTGCAGCTGTACGTTGGCAAAAAAGAGAAGAATCTCGAGCTTCATCCTGTCAAGACTCTAGCTGCGTTTGAGAAGATTCATGTCGCGTCTGGCGAGGAGAAGCGTGTGGAACTGCAGTGTGCGAACAAGGACTTTGCTTACTTTGATGAGGCGGCGAAGGAGTGGGCCGTGGATAGAGGACAGTATGAGTTTTCTTTCGCGCAGAGCGCGGGGCATATTGATGAGGTTGTTGTTGTAGGGATTGAGGGTATGAGGGAGTTGAAACTTTGAGATGTGGTTTATATACATCTAGATGCTACTAGACTAAGATACTTCTAGGAAGAAGAGGAAGAAGTTTTGAGGGGAGAGCTAAGTCTATAGCATTTCATTGCCATTTCTCGACACATATTTTAGGTGCTTAGGGCCCGGTCTTTGCAGATTCAATACAGTTCACAAGTCCTACCCTCAAAAGACTAGTGTTCTCAGCAACCTGTTAAAGCGAACTCCGAAAGTGGTCTTTGAGGAGAACCTTTCATCTCTGAAGGAGACACATACATACACATGCACATGCGATAACATGGTTGGCAAGCGAGCGGCGCAGGCAAGCGAGCGGCGCACCCTAAAACACACCAAAAAACCATAATTTGAGGACAGAACATCTTAACAACCGCATAATAAAATTGGCTTAAAACTGAGATTAAGAGCTACATCTACTTAAAACAAGAAAATTTTAAGATATCTAAGATCTAGTGCAAAAGGTTATAGAGATCTCTAAAGAGGAGCATTAAAATAAGCTGTTTTGCTAAATGCTTCTTTGCTATAAAAGTGTAGGTCTTTGTATTTTAGCATCTTTGTCTTCGTAGAGAATTAACTCTAAGGCTTAATTTTAAGCCAATTTTATTATGTGGTTGTTAAGATATTCTATCCTCAAATTCTGGTTTTTTGGTGTGTTTTGGGGTGCGCCGCTCGCTTGCCTGCGCCGCTCGCTTGCCAACCATGTTATGGTGAAGAAAAGATGATATAGGTGTCCATTCCTTTTTGGTCATAACATCTTTCTCTCCCACCTGCATGTAGCGAAGTCCGGATCCCTAGACCTAGTCACCCTCCGTCTCCTCCACATTACTGCACACTGCCGACCCAACTCCCTCCTCTAATCCCAGACAAAAAACATGTCATCGCAGATGAATTCACAGGCAGCCATCTGCCTCACTCCCCTCCGAGGAATAAAAGAAAGCAGCGACATCGGAGCCAGCCCAGCTCAGCTCAAACCGACACACGCAAACACAAAACATGTGCCAGCGTTAGATTGCCTAAATCATGACGACAACGACTATAGCCTCGTATATTCGTTTTTCCCTAATCACACACACGGTCGAACGGAGCTGCACTTTTTCTTTTCTTTGCGGCGCCGAGATAGAAGTGGCTTGCTATCAAGAATGGAAAAATGCTTAGATCTATGGCGATGACGTGCATGCAGTAGTCCGTTTCGCAATTGCGCCGACTGACGGATGAAACGAGGGTAGATACATGGGCATGGTGTGTGTATGGAGGGTGGTGACAAGGGGGGGGGGGACTTTGGGTTATTATCCTGGTTCCCTTTGGCATGTATCTTGGTGCCCGAAGGGGCGGCCGTATATCCCAGTCTTTGAAAAGATAACTACACCTAGGACCCCTAGAACTCCTAGAGCCCAGGGAAGCTCACCAGACGCAGCCTTTGGCTTTCTTGGCAAGAAAAAAACGGGGCTGGTTTCGATCTATGGTTTGATAGGGAAGGTTGAGCAGGATTGAATAGACGACGGTGAAAAATGCTGCAGCGAGCGAGAGCAGGCCTGCGAGTCGTAGGTTTAAGCTGAGCTGGCTTACCTCAACTACCTATCTGCAATGGGGAAATCAGGTGTAAGTCTGGTACCAGAGCCATTTTCATATTGATGTTTTTTGATCCGAATGGGCATTGGATGGGAGATGTGTCCCCACCGAATGCATGTCGCTGACAGAGAAGTGGCCAACTGGCAACTTTGCGTGAGGATTTCGCTACTACAGTTGTATCCACGATAATCAACGTTTACTAATCACTTGTCCAAAATAGAAAGGATATGCGATGGAGGAAAGAGGGGGGGGGGGGGGGGGGGGGGGGGGGGGCAGGGTGGAGGTGAAAAGCAATGAGAGGCTCTGATCTTGGCGGACGGGTGGTAGATAGTGTAGGGAGGTAGTCATTCAGCCTCGTTGTATTGAAACAAGCAACTACATATCTACATCAGCAATACCGCCTCTTCTATTTCTTCCCCCATCCCTTTTCATTTAAATTTAATTTTTTTAAGCTGTCGTCCGATGATCACCTCGGTTCGCATCGTCAAGAAGCTGCGACAGCCTCATGAACTTGTTTTTTCCTTGCTTCCCGCTCTCCACCGCCCATAACGCCCGGGAAAAAGCGAAAAGACCCGTATCGGCATCTCCGTGGAAGGGGAGAAGCAAGCCCAACAGCGAGAAATAAATCGCGCATCAACAAACGGGCAAATTCCCATTACTCGCTTTTACATCCATGGCAACAACACACAGGCATATGTAGCAAGTTAGTGGTAGCGACAGCAGCTACTGCTGTGAGCGCCGGCCTTACCTTTCCATCCTCAACCTCCTGACACCACCCCATCAAAAAGGGCCTGCGGACCCTCCCACAGCTGGGAGCCTCATCCCTGGAAGACTAGTCCAAGACGTACTAGCGCCGGCATCGCCACAATAGGCCTACGCAATCGCATTTTAGAGCTTCGAGTGCACAGTCCCTCATGGGAAACTGCGCAAAATGGCATGTTGCCGCATGATGCGGCTCGTTCGGACAAACACAGCCCAGCCAAAAATCGCCATGGGTAGGGGAAAAAAACGACGTAGTCGTGGAACGTGTTCTAGATTCTGCGCCTTGCAACGTAAAATAGCCCCAGTACTGGGTCTAGAACACACGAAGCTGGAAAGTTGCGTTGTGGAACCCAAGTGCCTAGATGTCTGCCCGGGCGGGAGAGAAAAGGTTACGACAGGGATATCACGGCCGTGTTTATTGCTCGCGCTGCTGCTGCTGTGCCGTTTTGTGATGTGGACACCCACATGGCAAGCTCGGAACATGGAGATGAGGGTACTTGAGGCCTTTTTTTTTCTGTGGCACGCATCAAAATGGGCTTTGCAGGTCGTACGAACGGGAAGGATGGAGGATAGGTTGATACGGAGCAGTTGGTCATCCGCCCCCCTGGTTCGGACGCATTGTGCCGCGCGATGTGTGGTGCCGCTTTCAAGGCGGGTTTTGCCAAGGTGGAGATCAAAGATGAAGATACGTGCGCGTGGGCCGTATACGCAAAAGCGCATGTTGCTTCTTTTTGATAAAAGCTTGGGACGATTGCTTGCCCGGTGCAGCATTGGCGGTGGATTCGTCACGAGTGCGTGTGGGTGGGGACTTACTTGTCATTCACTGCATGGTTCAGACAGCCTTGCATTACGGCACATGTGTGTTGAACCAGGGCGTTTCTTCTACTTTTGGCCACAATGGGCTGAGTGTGATGCTTCTCCACATAGAGTTTGCCTTCTGACGGTGGCTTTCCTCATTGGCTACGGATTCTTTACCCGAGGTATCCACCGGTATGCGTATCCACTCTTCTCAGGGGGTGGGGACTAAACGCTGGTAAGGGCCGGAACGCCAGCTCGCCAATCTTTGTGCAACCAACCAGCGTAGGAGGGATGCTGAGGAAAAGACACCCTCAGAACTGTAAAGGGCATATGCATAAGACACGGAATAACGGACGATTTCAGGATGAGAAGGCAATGAGTATAGTGACACGAGAGTGTTTAGGCGCACAAGGAAAAGTCAGAGGAAAACTGATGGAGGAAAACATGTTACATTACGAACGAAAGCAGAAAACGGTGGAGCTGACAAGACAGATACTACAAGTGACAAACGATTTGATGCGGCAAAGAGAAAATACTCCACCCACATGATCCAAGTACTACCCATCGTCCGCTTCGTTGATCTCGTCATGCCTATTAAGGATCATCCCATTACCGGATCTTCGTCTCTATTCAAATAACAAAGAGAAAGTAGACCAGCTTTGATGTAGTGTGTCTGCCCGGCAGGCACACCAGATGGAAGCACGCTCCTGTTTGAAAACAGCGCATCATGAGTGCCGATCTAGATTGTAGGACTTACTTGGCGCGACAGTGATGATGGGCCTGCATTTCAAATACAGGGCGCCATGCAACGAGCCCACGTGAAGCAAAGCACATACTTAGAAGGGTCGCATCTGAGGGACGATGCCGGCGGATCCGCTAGGCATCACAGGTGCACCTGCAGTCGGCCGGTGGAACATCTGTACTAGGCGCTCTCCAACACTAGGCTCAAGCTCCGTGCCATCCCTCGCAATTTTGACTTCGCGGTTGGCATTCCATGGGTTGCGGAGACCCCTTGTGCGGTAGAAGGGAAGGCGGTTCGTTGAGACCCACTCAATCTTGAAGGGCTTGCCCCAGCTCTGCGCGACGGCTGAGGTGTCCACATCGGCTTGTTGGGACGCTCCATCCTTCTCTGCTTTACTGGCCTCCTCTTGCTCTTCTGCCTCTGCATCGGATAGTTCTGCCTCCCAAAAGATTGTACCGCGGGCAGAGTCGTCAATGATCCTTCCTCTCGGCGCCCATTCCGTTGCTGCGGTGGCGATGGATTTGGGCACATCTGGCGCATCGACGATAGCCTCGGGCTTGGGTGCCGAGCCTATAACGCGAGATCCATCTTCGAGAATCGATGACACCATGCGGGCGTAGCCGAAGTACTCGCCCGATTTGTTCGCAGAAAAGATAAGGTAGACATTCTCAGCAGACTACATGGTGTCAGTCATACAGGACATATTGAGAATGGAGGATTGCTTACTCGAAAAGCCTTGTTGAGAACGTCCTCATTATGGGACTGAGTAGCCCAAATACCATTTCGCACACTGAGCTCCAGGTCTTGAAGAGTGAGACTCTTGACGATAAAATATTTACTTGCAACATTAGCAGAGGCCTCGTCATCTTGGGCGCTCTTGTGCACCGGCAATTCAACGGCTCCCCCTTCAAGGTCATCAAGCAACCCATCCTGGACAGGTGTTGCTGGTCGAGAAGTGTTCTTCTGTTGACCTATCATAGCCGAAGGTGCTGTAGGTACGCCAGATGCCGGGGCAGAACTGCGTCGAAGTCGACAGACTAATCGCACGCCGTTGAAGCGCGAGTCGTGGAAGCGGTGCATTGCAGCCGTGCAAGATTCCTCCGTGCGATAGTTGACAAAGGCGCAGTTGCTCTTGGAGATCAGGAACAGACTCTCAATGTCTTTCGTGGCATCGCGAGAAAAGTGATCCTTCAGAGCCACTACTGTGGTCCCAGGGGGGAGGTTTCCGACCCAAAGTGCATGTCCAGATTGTTTAGGTTTTCGTGGCGGCCCACGTGGAATAGAACTCACAGGTCCTGGACGAGGTACATCTTCCAGACTATTAGCCCTCGTGTATTTGAATCTGATGCCACGTGCATTTCCGAGGGTTTTCTGCCAACTTACTTATAGACTGGGCAAACTGTGCACCATAAGGCGATACGAGAGAGGCTGGATCATTTGGAAAGTTTGCTGTATACATTCGAGGGCCTAGAAAAGGACCGTCAATATGCGAGTGATCAATGGTCTGTATCTACATACCTGGGTTCGACAAGCTTCCTCTTCTACCATACATTGTCTGGCCTTGTTGTGCTTGTGCTGTGAATCCAGGGTTGTAATGTCCTTGAGGTCCGTATGGCGTTGGATAGTACATGTACTGCGATGCGTGTTGGTAGCTTTGGTATGGCGCCTGCATAGATGCCGCACCAGCTGGACGTGGTTGGTTGGTAGTGAAAGAAGGATACGTGCCGTACTGGGAGCCATGTTGGTGCATGAAATGTTGCTGAGGGGGGCCAGTAGCGAATCCAGGTCCATATGGTGAATGTGAAGGCATATTGCCTGACACCTGAACATTGTGTCCAAGTTGGTATGCCAAAGCTGATGCGGACGCCCCAGAAAGTGATCGTGGTACAGCCTGGGCATTTAGTGAAGCATCTTCACCAGCACCAAAATCTGGCAATGCTCCAGTCATTGCGCCCATGTTTAGCGAAGATGCGCTGTGGTCCTGGGGTTGATAGTGTCCGGGCGAATGTGCGGGAGAGCGAAAGTCTTGTCGATGCTGACCTTGTGGAAGGGCGCTGAGCTGGGAGTAAAACGGGGAATTGTTGTCGGAAGATTTGAGTGTTGTTGGAAAAGAAGCGGACGTATTTCCATCGTGCGCAAAGCTAGTCGTCGCATTTGCACCGTCCATGTCTTGAGGCCGGGGGCCGGAAGGTACGTCGCCCATATGTTGCTCGTAAACGACCGGAAGAGGCACCCACTGCTGGACCCAAAAAAAAGCCATGTTAGTCCATGTTCCACTTGGTAAAACGAAGTCTGGGAAAAACGAATGTGTAAAGGGCCGATACTATCCTAGCCCGTGAAGATAGGAGAATAATGCATACCTGATTCTATATCAACGAACTTATTGAGGTGTGGCAACCCGGAAATGACAGGTACCGGGAGTGAGTCGCTTGCTACAAGAGATGACGATCAGAATTTTGCAACGAATGAGGGCGGCTGCGAGGTGTTCGCTTGTAAAAATGGAAGCCGAGAGTAAAAGGGACCGTTTGAGGGAAGATGAACGACTTCGGTTGATGTACACCTGGAGAAGGAGCTCGCTTAAGGCGGAACGAAGATGATGGTGAGAATTACACAACCACTCAGATGACAGAAGCGATCTAGTAAAGCCTGGTGAGGTCTGACGGCGCAACGGCAGGGTCCGCAATGAGGGCAAGCGTGTGTGCGGCAGATATTAGAAGCTAGGATCACGAAGGGGAGCTCACTGGTCGGTCTAGTGAGAACGGGAATGCCGCACGAGGGTTTTCGCAAGTTCTCTGCCTTAATCGCCGCTGTCTGCAGCGACTGTCAGACTGTGATTGGCTGTCGGATGTGCAGGCTGTAGCTGACAGGATGGGTTGTGGAGCAACAGGGCCTGAACCGATACTCTGGAGGCGAAATGATCACCGGAGCGAAGTGAGATGAAGATAATTGGATACTTGAGTCAAGGGAAGGAAGAAAACAAGCGTTGCGAAGGCAGTATGTCATGGCATGTGGCGAGTGATGCCGTTTCTAGATTGCCATGGGCCGACGGCGCTGATCATAGGCTATCTTATGAAAGCTTAGCGGGTCCCCCGTAGCATTCTTCGGCGGACGGGAAAGCTGGATGCGGTCTGTATAACGAGAGTCAGACATGTACCAGGGAATGCTGGCGGGTCCCTGGCAATGGTCTACGTCTCTGGAACGGCAAAGAAAGCATTGGACTGGGAAGATGCGCCAACACCACGTTGCGAACTCTCTTACTACTGCCGGCTCCTAGCCTTCATGGTTAGTTCAAGACGGTGTAGTAATCCTACACCATCCATGGCAATGGGCCCGAAATGCATGCAAGGTAGGCGGGCCAATCGACGAGGCTACAAGGGCAGTGGACTAGACGCAACCTGCGTAGACTGAGCCGCCCAGAGGCCTCCGGTCGCCCTGAAAACAGGGAGGAGCCGTAGACGCCGCGTGGACGCGTTAGGGCATGAAGCCAACCTAGGGCGCCGACAAGGGACCTGGTAAAAGCATTCTCCGGCTTTTCTTTGGAGCGGGCGGGCTAGGTGAGAAGCCCAAGCGGTCTCGGCGGAGGTACTACCTTAGTAATGCTGCGGAAGTACGTCGAAACGGGAGTGGAAGAAAGATGGAGCGGCAGGCATGTGCTTTGGGACCCATGTAGGCTTAGCGCCACAGCGACCCAGGTGGCGCGACCGTGGGCCGCCAAAATGTCAGCAAGTTCGCTTGAAGACGACACCTGGGCAGCACCACGACGCCTGACGAGTTTGACTGCACTCGGCACGTACTCTGCCGTCCGCTGAACTGGATAGCCCGCAGCCGTTCCCTCAGCCATAAGGACGGGCATCGACCCGCCAATGGTGTTGCGGGACCACATGTTTGCCACCACGCCTTCGGCGTGACCGCACCTCGATTCGACAGCACCTCGATTCGACAGCCCTGGAGGGTTCAGAGATCTGCGCGCCACAGCACAGCCACCCCACTTGCACCCGCGTGGTCATGATCGGCATCCGGTGAGCAGTGTGCGAACGAAGCGTTTGTCCCGTCCGCAAGGGTGTCAGGAATGACGGTGGTGTTACAAAAATAAGCTGCGAGGATCTGCTGCTGGGGACGAAGGTCGCGCCATCGCTCATGACGTCGCTCTCTCTTTGCTTCACTGTATCACTGTATGGTATATGTGAACTTGGGAAGGGATGCGCCAAAATGCGGTGCGGACAAGCCCATGCCCTGGAAAACCAAAGTTGAACTTTGCGGTAGCTTGTGACATGGGAAATGTCAAGCTCAGACTCCACCCAGAAATCCAGGGTGGCGCTGTTAGTATCCGCGCCCAGGGTCCAACGACAGGTCTTCGGCCAAATCAGCGGCCGGATACAAATGTGCACGTTGGCACTACCGTAGAGCCTCTTCGTGTCCAGGGACCCAGTGGAAAACCCTGTGGGGATCTCCATATACTGCATCTGTCGCGACCTTTTCGTAGCTATGGTCAGTTGTAGCCGATGTCTCCGACGTTCTCTCCCGACCAATCCGTCCACCAGTTGCACGTTGCTTGTATCGCGATAGTGAGGCGGTGAAGGATCGTCTGTCAACGATTTGTTTCATCATCTCCAAGGTTTTTCTACCGATAAGCGGGCTAAGGAAATATCTATCTAGCCCCTGGCGATCCGTCCACACCTATATCCCCACACCTTGGGCTTTGCACGTGGTCGGCAAGCCTGGACCCTTGCTAATCAGAAACCTACTACTTCGTCATGTTGAACCACTCGGCACTTTGATCCCCGCGGAGAATAGCTGATAGGGTCTCATAAATACAAATCACACCTAGTCTGCTAACGTTCGTTTGTCCTTGGGGCATTATGCATGCCATCGAGATCTGTGTATTTGAGCGGGCTGTAGGGTGACGCAGCCTGTTATGGACCGTTTGCCGCTTCGCCACTCAATGCGCATAGTCGCAACTAGAGTTAGAAGATACAGCTTCGAACAGCACACGTATTCAAGCCCAAGAGATGCACAACCTCGTTCCAAAGCTCTAAAACATCCAAAAGCGCATTGCGTTGCTCCAGCAGGATCTAAAGGCATTTCATGCGCAAGTCCTCGAGGAAACATACTTATCAAGTGCGACGGTAAATTCCGGCTCCCTAGGGACATTGTTAACAAACCAATGACAGGGGCTCAGTAACCGATCGAACGCTCACCGTCGGCGCCTTCCTAGCCCCTGCTCTGCCCCGTCGTTCGCCCTAACCAAGGGGACAGCAGTAGCGCAAGGCTTGCTCGGCACACTTGTCAAATACATTCGACCACTCTTGCTGGCCACGATCAGGCTCATCGGGCCACAAATTCGCTCAAGAACTCTTCAATGTACTGGAAGTAGCGAGGCTCCGCAACGGTGTCGTTGTGGCTGCCATTTGGCAGTTCTTTCCATACTTTAGGGGCTTTACAGACTTGGAACAATTTGGTCATGTGTGACGGTCTGTAATCGAAGGTAAGTATCTTGGAAACGTGGTGCTGATTTGGAAGCTGAGACAAATAGAGACCAGGTAATCACTCACGGGATGATCTCATCCTTGAGACCGCTGAGGAAGAGAATGGGAATGTTGGTAATCTTGGGAAGTGCCTCTTCTGTGGGCCAAATCTGGTGGCACAAGGGCGCCAGGAAACGCGCAGGAGGAAATGCGCTTGGTCAAGTCAGTGACATCATTTGACAATGGCATATAACTCACGTTGGTATGAGTTTCCTCATGGAAGTGAAGGTGTTTTCCAAGATGATGGCTGAAATGTCGCCTTCTCTCTGGTTACGAGCAGCCAGTGCAACAGAAACAGCGCCTCCAATGCTCTGCCCGTATATTACAATCTTAGTGTCTCGAAGTTCATGCCGCTGGCGGATGTAGTCCAGCCCTGTCTGTGCATCGATCATGAGCCCCTTTTCGTTGGGATTGCCAGAAGACAGGCCGTAGCCGCGATACTGTAGCATTAGGATGTTGCATCTCAATTCGTTCTCCAGTATCCTTGCGATGGGCAGCCGATAGCCAATGTTGCCAGCATTGCCATGGAACATCAAGACGGTGACGTTGCGCGCATGTTGCTTGCTCGCGCGAATGAAGAATGCGCTCAGCGACTCGCCGTCAGGCGTGGGAATAAACAACTCTTCATAGTCGGAGATGCCAAATTGTGAGGGTCTGGGCACGTTGGTTCGAGCATCTGGGGGAAAGCTACGAGGATATATGATCTCGCTGTTGTCGTTAGCCAGGGAAAGGGTAGGGTGCGGTTTTGTGTATACTTTTGCTTGAAGTAAAGGAGACCACTGAGTAGGGCTGCGACGCCAGAAGACGCGAGAAGCGGGACACGGAGGTAGGACATGAATGAATCAAGCGCCGAAGCCATGCTGCTCGGGCGGACTCTAGGATCTGTGGGGCGTAGGGAGGATGCGATTGCAGGCGCCGAACGGCTTCTTGAAAACAGTGGCCTTGGCGAGGGTGACGGTGAGGCAGAAGGGGAGGAAGATGAGGAAGGAATAGAAAAGTCAACCATTCGGAAAGGTAGACATGAGGCGTAGATGAATTTCCGACGCGCAACCATGGGAGTGAGTGTCGCATGTTGGTTGCGGTGGGCTGTTGGAGCCAGTTGCGCAACGCCAAGACATGGAGCTGCGTAGCTCAGGTTGCCTGCTACACCACCAACTGCAGCGACGACACAGGCCTCCACCAAAGCACCCCTACACACGCGTTTAACACACCTGCCTCTCTCTACCATCCGTCTTGAATCTGCACCAATTCGAATTGCAACCATGATGTCCACCGGCGCGCTGGCAGAAGGTACTTGCACCGCTGTATGCGTACTCCAGTCGGAAGCTCACTCTTGCGCAGATGGTATTCACGTCGATATGAACCACCTCAAGAAGGGCGAGGTCAAGTAAGCGATTGCCCCGCAATTTGCGCTTCCAGATTGCTAACATTGCATCTAGCCTCGGAACGTCCATGTATGTCTCTCTCGAACGGCAGCCGTCAAGTCACTCACAGCATGTAGCATGGCCATCAACTTCAAAGACGGTGTCATATTAGCTGCCGACAGCAGGACTACCACGGGGGCATACATCGCAAATCGAGTCACGGACAAACTCACACAAGTCCACGACACCATTTGGTGCTGCAGATCAGGTTCAGCGGCGGACACACAGGCTGTGGCAGACATTGTGCAATACCATCTAGGCATGTACGGCACCATCAACGACGAGCCACCGACTACACAGACGGCAGCCGCTATATTCCAAGAGCTTTGCTACTCCAACAAGGATCAACTTTCGTAAGTGTCACAGAGACGCGGAACAAACAGCCACTGACGGACCTGCAGCGCTGGATTGATCATCGCCGGTTGGGATCACCGCCACGGCGGCCAAGTATACTCGATTCCCCTCGGAGGTTCCCTGCACAAGCAGTCATACGCGATTGGCGGTTCAGGATCCACATACATCTATGGTTACTGCGACGCAAACTGGAGGGAGAACATGAGCGAGGAGGAGGGCATCAAGTTCGTCAAGGGCGCACTCTCAGAGGCGATCAAGTGGGACGGCAGCTCTGGAGGTGTGATCCGCATGGTTGTGCTCACAGGCGCGGGCGCACAGAGGCATCTGTACCTCCCCGACCAGAACTATGAGGGGCCGGGCAGGCAGTAGAGCCGGCCGTGTGAATGGTGGTTGATGCATAGAACACCATGTATGATATGGCATGATATGACCATGATGCCGAAATGAAATACACGCGACAAAGAGGACGCAGGGCAGCCAAGTGTCGATTCGATCTTGACATGTGAATGACTGTGGCAATAGCTTCAAATAGTAGACGAGCACGTCTGGAAAGGAATAGGTGGCCACGCAAGTCCGGCAACAGGCGTGGGAGTGAGTTGTGGGAACGGTCCAATCATCAAGCAGCATTAGGCCATCCGTCGCAGCCCTGCCATTTGTCCCGAGTGCGAATCCTACTGCCCAACCCAAACCAAGCTAAATCCAAGGTTCTACCCAGTATACGGGCGGGGTGACTTGGCCATGGCAAAAAGTAGTCGAGGCGTTTTGGCGAGATATTGGTGTATGCATCGAGTGCCAAACGCGAGTGGAAAAGGCGTGGGTAGATGCACAGTGTCGTCACATGGGCTCTGGACTGTGCAGGTGAATTGCGGCCAGGGTCTCTCATTCGAGCCAGTCGCTGGTCTGTGACGTTCCGTAGGTTCCCCACGCCTTTCTCGAACAACACTTCGTCGCTCAACACGCCAGGTCTCTGTCCGGCGCACATTCCACCTCTTCCTTGACACGACGCGTGCCGTTCAATTCACTTTGAGTACGGCAGACAGAGCAGGCTCGCATGCCATATTCGCGCCCCTTTAAGCTGCGTCGTACTTTGGGCTCTTTGCGATAAGGCTCAACAACACTACACCACCGACACCGCCTTACCAGCACGCTCCACCCCCGGCCTACACTCTCTTCTCACCCAGACGCGGTCGCCGTGTCGCACTTTCTGCACTTTCGCCGCTTCCAGAAGTTTGGTTTCCTGCACCGCCTGCGATCGCGGAATGGGATCGCTTCTGGTGAGCGACTTCGGTGGGAACCACTTTCACACCAACATGTTTAGCGGCGGTAGCAGCACGCATCAGCAGACACAAGACTCTCCTGCCGCCCATCATCCGCCCGTACGACCTTCGCCCTCATCGAGCGCCAATGCGCCGCGTATAGTAGTTCCGCCCGGTGACGTTCCCATGGCCGATTCGGGAGCCCCGCAGTCGAGCTCGACACCAAGCCAGCGATCGCAGCATCACAACACGGCCCCTCAAGTAGCTGCCACTCCGCCCAGTCCCAGATTCCGCCCACACTCACAGCAGCCGACACCTGGCTCAAACCCCGCCTCGGGCACCTTTGCAAACACGCGAGCCATACCCTCGACCGGCCCAACCCCAGTGCAGCCCTCCCCAGCACAGTCGTTGCGATCGCCCGCAGCCTCACCCAGCCGCATCAAGGTCAAGAGCCTTTCCCACATCCAGAGCTTCGCCATCGACGACTCCAGCCCCTTCTCCCAGACGCGATCGCTGGCACGGCGGCAGCGGCGAGACCCCGCAGATGTTGGCCCACAGTACGAGATTAGTGAGATGCCCGTCTCTGATATCATCGAAATGGTGGCAGGCTTGTTGACCAAGATCACCACTACCAACGATCGGCAACACGACCACCTACATCGCCAGATTCCACCGCCAGAGGGCACTTCGGGCCTGAGCCAGCAGACCACCAGCGTCCTAGCCTTCCATGGGAAGAACGTTCCCAGCATCTCTATCCTCAGTTATCTCAGCAGAATCCACAAATACTGTCCTACCACCTACGAGGTCTTCCTAAGTCTTCTGGTCTACTTTGACAGAATGACTGAGAGGGTAAATGCTGGCCCAATGTCTGGTCTTCGTAAGGCTAACCAACAGTCTGTGGAACACTCGAAATCGGTAATGTCAGCAAACTCGACTAGTGCGGATTCCGTGCGACCCGAATCCGCTTCGGCCCAAGCCGCAACGCCTCCACCTTCAGGGTCTCTAGGCAAGCCATCCGATACGCCAATTCAAGGCTCCCAGCCGCCTTCTCCTCCCCAGCAAGATCTGAATGCAGATGCAGCGCTGAATCTCTCCCATTTTTTCGTAGTTGATAGTTTCAACATTCATCGTCTCGTCATAGCGGGCGTTACATGCGCGAGCAAGTTCTTCTCCGATGTATTTTATACAAACTCGAGATACGCAAAGGTTCGCACAAGAATGCCCAAAATGTGAAATCTTGCTAACACATCAAAGGTTGGTGGTCTACCATTGGTAGAATTGAACCACTTGGAGCTGCAATTCCTACTCTTGAACGATTTCCGCCTCGCTGTTCCTTTGGAAGAGATGGAGGCATACGGAACGATGCTCGTCGAATTCTACGCACGTGAAGTTGCAGAACAGCATGAAAGAGAGAATGGTGTCAAACCCTAACACTACAACCGAGTTGAATACTTCCTTTACGTCCAATTCGATTGGAAGGAGCAGGGTTGGCGCCGCAGGACACCGCCAGATAAGCAAGAAGATCATACACGCCAAACCAGCGCCAGACGATAATAGCTTTGTGCGAACAATTTGCAATTCACCGACGGTACGAATTGCATCTTTTTTTTCAACATCCAGAATCTTTGCATCCTGGAATAATCTGAGAGACAAGGAAAGCGGTGACTTCAAGTCAATACGCGTGGGGTGAATGTATCTCCTTGGATATGCTTAGATTTTGGGATACCAATTGTTTCTTCGTTCAAGAGCGAGAGAGAGAAAGAGAGAAATTCCATGACATGACAAAGTATCATCTAGTTGAGCTTTGTCGCCCATTGCTCTTGTGTTTTTTTTTCGTTTTTTGTCCGCTGTTTGATACCTTTGGCAAACCTTTAGGATGGAGTTTATAGAGGTGCGATCGGTGGGAGTCTTCCTTCATGTTTCGCTCTTTATTAAATGCTATGCGTGGGTAATACTTGAAGCTTTTTCTCCTTCATCTGATACTTTGCATGCCCGTGCCCCAATATCCACTATTGCGGTGTGCTCAGAAGGAATCAAAAAAGTGAGGGGCACGACAAAGCTTCCACCGCCACCCAGAATAGAAGGTAAAGAAGGGAAAAAAGGGTCCATACAGCAGCCCCTCTCTTGATTCTAGAACCCGTGCAACCCCCCGCTCCGCCTCATTTCGTCTCACCTTCCCTGATCCCGGGCGTCGCTCGCCCGAACACACGGACAGGCAGAGACAGAGAGAAAGAGAAAGAGAGAACGAAATCGAACCACTTCGCACCAAGAACTTTAGCAAAAAAAAGCCCACAACAAGCAAGGCAAAGCAATGCGAAGAGGTCAAGACGAAAATAAAAAAAACATCAGGTTTCATAGCTACACAAAACCCCCTGGATCCCTCCCTCCTCGGAGAAGGAGTCGAAAAAAAAACACAACCCCACTTCTTTTCCACACCTTCCCAGCTCCGACAACAATGCGCCGCGCACTTGTCTTTCAGCCGCACGTTCGTCGCCGACGCCCGATGTCCGGAATCTTACATTCGAAGCGCATCTTTATGTAAGCCAGGGGGGGGGGGGGGAGGAAAAGGGAAATTCAGCCGCCGCTCGGTGCTCGGCATGTATGCTCGAGAATTGCCCTCTTATTCTGCATTTGCAATTGTAATTGCATTTGCACATTAGACGCACATACCACGTCGGGACATGACACGGCTGTGAACAAGGTCCCTATTTTCCCTCGCCCTCGCTTCATTTTATCCTTTGCCTGTTGTTGTTGTTTTTTTAAATGAGACGAGCGGGCGGGCGGACGGGCGGACGGGCGATTGATAAATGATCGGGAAGGGTGGTAGGTGGGCGGTCGGGCGATAAGGTATTAATCCAGGGGAAAGGAGGGCGAGTTTTATGTGGGTTTGAGATGGATGTTTCTTGTTCCGTTTCCCTTTTCCTATTGCTGTTCTTTGCTGTAGACATCTTTTTAGACATTTATACATCTCAGTCTTTTTGAGCCTGTTGTTTTTCTCATCGCGTTCGTGGTGGTGCCCTTTTTTTGGTGCCCTCTCTTATTTTACTGCTTTGACTATAGACATTATTGCGACTCGTTGGTAGTTGTTTGACGCGTCTGCACCCATTTCCTCCGTCCCGTCTGTCGTCGCTCTTTTCGGCCGGACTTCGTACCGCACGCATACGCTCTGTTCGCTGCGGATATGCGCTCTTCGTCTCCACCTCGACAAACGTCACAAACGTTCTCATCAGCATCGTCTCAAGTGTCAATATCCGCCATCGTTCAATATGCTTTCTTGGCTGTTCTAGCGTATATCCTGGCCGGCGCGCCGCTGTCCTCTGTCCTCAGTTCTTCGTCTTCCTCATTGTCAGCATCGTCGTCGTTATCGATTTTGTCAGACAATGGCGACGCCGCTACTGCTGCTAGTGGGCGGGAGGGGAAATTGGTGGATGTGAGGAAGTTGGAGAGTCTGGTGATACCAGAGAGGAATTTGACGTGTACAGAGCATCGGCACAAGGGGGTCTATGTGCTGAGTCGCGATCCGTTGGTTGTGTATATCGAGGGTTTCTTGGGCGAGGGCGAGGGGAAAGAGATTGTTGAGTTGAGGTATGTAAATTATTTCCATATTTTTTCAACATTGCTCGCATCTTTTGTCTTCTTTACTGTAAATATGAGGAGACACTGGGCAAGAATAGAAAGAAAGAAAAAAACACAAGAGCTGTCGTTGCGTCCCTCTCTCTCTCTCTCTCTTTCTAGAGGAAGGAACACGTGATTTCACATCTCTCCCAGATTCTAAACTATGATAGCAAGCGACAAAAGAAGAAAGAAGACACATCCCTCACCCCGAGCCACCGCCACAGCAACAACAACAAGCTAACACCCTCCCAGCGAACCACACTTCACCCCCTCCACAATCTGGACCTCCGGCACCGAATCCCTGCAACCCTCAATCCGGCTCTCTGAAAAAGCGCCCCTGCCACGCTCCCAAACCGTAAAATGCATCGAAGACCGCGCGCGCACCTTCCAGGGCTGGCAGCCCAACACCTTCATCGAGAAGCTGTGGAGCCAGCGCTACGGCGTGGGCGGCCACTACACGTACCACTATGACTGGAGCAGCGCGGGTGCAGCGGGCAAGAATAAGAAGAGCGGGCGCGTGAGCAGCTTCATGGTGTATGTGGATGGGCAGTGTGAGGGTGGAGGCACGCATTTTCCGCGCTTGCAACGACCCGTGGGGATGGGTGGACGGTGGTGCGAGTTTGTGGAGTGTGATGTTGAGGGGGTTTATGGAGGTTTGTCGTCGCCGTCGTCGCTTGGTGCTGGTCAGGATACCAACAGCAATATCAGTACCAGCGGTATGCCGAAGATGGCCTCCTCGAAGCCCCTGGAAGATTTAACCCAAGGCGTTATTTTCAAACCTATTCCGGGAAACGCAGTGTATTGGGAGAATATGCGCGAGGATGGCTCCGGGTATGCGGAGAGTTGGCATGCGGGGTTGCCGGTTACGAGGGGGAAAAAGATTGGGTTGAACATTTGGAGCTGGATGGTTGATGGGTATGTGCCGCCGTTGGAGGAGGTGCTGCAGGAGGAGGGGTGAATGAGAAGAAGCATGATGAAGCTTGACTAAGAAGAGATAAGAAGGCCGCGAGAGGGGCGAGTGGAGTGGGGCTGCAAATATCCAGTCCATGTTGATTGGCAATGTGGTTTTCGTTGCCGAACAGTAAACTACAAAAGGACGAGTGAGGACGTCCGGAAAAGAACAAAGACGGACGTTGGACGTGCCAAGGGCGTCATGGACGTACATGCAGTCACGGATCTGGACTAGGAGCAATGATACAGGCAAAGAGCCATGGAAGAAGGGTACACCATAAGCAACAAAGACAGGCAGAACAGATACTGTCGAAAAGGCATTTGAAGCAATCTACACTACACAAAATTATACTACAATCCTCTAACCCAAACCTATCCATCCGTATTAAGTTTACGATAACGATCCTAACCCAGAACCCTACCGGCAGTCGCTGCCGTACTTCTATCCTTGGTCTCAACCTTCCTTAGACCCTTACCAGCAGCGATCTCACCAAGCAGCGCACCACGGTTGGGTACTCCGCCTGGAGGCTTCATGCTGGGCATGGGTGGTGGGGGAGGTGCAGCACTACCTGGAGGCGGTGGTGGACCGGGGGGTGGTGGGGGAGCACCACCTGCAGGCATAGGTGGTGGAGGAGGAATACCGGCAGCAGGCGATGTTACGGCTGGGCTCTCAGCACGAGGACTCTTGTTGTCCATGGATGAAAGAGGGCGCGGTGGTGCCATAGTGCCAAAGAGCATAGAAGCTAGCTGCTTGGCTCCGCCCTGAGTAGGCGCCTCGTCATCATCGGACGAGGAATCATCAGAGTCAACGACAGACCAGTCATCATCATCTTGTCGTCCTAACCTACGGGCCGAAGGCGCAGAGGGCTCGTTGAATGTAGGTAACGCAGCCTTGTTGGCATTCTCTTGGGTGAGGCGGTGAAACGGGTTTGTAGACACCTCACTGGTAGTGCTCGTTGGGCCGGGTGGAGTGGAGACTGTGTTGTTCTCCTGGTTTGACATGGCCATCTTCTTCAAAAACGGGTTCTTGGTCTCGGTGTCACCAAGTCCAGGGTGTGGGCTTGTTACAGACGACGCGGGAGGGCTGGCGATGGACGATGGCGGTGTGTTGTGGGATACCTGCGGCATCGGTGGTGCCGCTGGGGGCGCTGCGTCGCGCGGCAATTCCTGGCTAGCAGTAGGTGTAGTGTCCTGAGGAGTGATGTTTTGCGGGCCGTCGTCATCCGAGGACTCGTCGTCGTCGAGTGCCTCAAGCTGCATCTGTAGCTGGCGTTCGCGCTCACGGGCAGCTTCGATTTCGGCGCGCTGGGCGGCCAATCGAGACTCTTTCTCCTTGGCATCCTTAGAGGCGGCTTCTCTTCTCTTCTTCTCTTCGGCCTTCTTCATTTTGCCCTGCTTGACCTGCTCCTCAAGAGCGCGGAGTCTGGCCTGAGCGGCTTCCTGTTCGCTAGCCAGTTCGCCCTCTTGTCTGCGTTCCTCGTCCCTGTTGATTGTCAGTGAGTGCATTAGTGAAATTATCGATGTATACGTACTCCATGCGTCTCGTCTCTGCCTCCTGTGCTTCTTGCTGCTCACGAAGAGCCTGCTCAGCCATGTCGTTATCTGCCCTCTTCGACTCCGCCTCCGCTTGCTGAGCATCGTGCTGGGCGATGTCGTTCTTGTTCTTGCGCGAAGCTGGCGGGGGTGGTGCTGGCTTCTTACCACTGGCCTTTGTTGGGACTGGTGGTGCGGCTGATTCGTCGTTGAGGCGTTTCTGGCGCTCTTCCTCACGACGTGCATCCTCCTCCTCAGCTTGGCGCAGTTTCTCCTCACGCTCCCGTTTCTCGCGATCAGCACGCTGCTGAGGTGTTTCACCAGCCTTTACTGGAGCCTTGATACCCAAGGCAGCCAGACGCTCCGCCATTCGCTGCTCAGCCTGTTGCTTGATGAAAGCGGCGCGCTCTTCTGGTGTCCTGTGTGCAGAGCCACCACTTGGAGTGGACGTCGCAGGGCGGGGAATAGGATCCGCGCGAGAAGCAGGGCTTTCATAACGGGACATTGACGGACGGTTGTCTGCTGAACGAGACCTGTAGTTGTCACGCGACGAGCTGTAATGAGTCAGTGACTTGTTGTTTGAGTAGATGCAAGATTACTTACTCATCTTTGCGGATGCGTGATGCCCGGCTGCTCCGCTGAAGGTCAAAGATGAAGTCCTTGACGTCATCTTCAACACCCAGAGCCTCCTCCCACCTACGTCGCTCATGCTCACTGGTGTTGTCATGGCCTCCTTCCTTGAGACTTGACTCGAGACCCCTGGCGTACTCGTTGACGCTGTCCTCAACGTCGCGAATCATGCGCTCGTTGTTCTCTTTCTCGGCTCGGATGCGTGAGTTCTCCTTCTCCAAACGCTCTGTTGCTGCACCGCTGTCATCGCTAGCAGGGGCCGGCCTTCCGGTCAAGGCGGCAGAACGTGCTTGCATCATAGCCCTAGCACGAGCCTTTAATCTATCGGATTCCGTTACTGCGCCACCAGGACCAGTGCCCACGACGGTGGATGCAGAGCCAGGATGAGCTTTGGCGTCCCTAAGTCTGAACAGCTCAAGTTGGGCATCCGCAATCTCGCGCTCTGTTCTGCGTACGTTGGATGCAAGTTCAGGCAAGCGATCAGTCAAGGTCTGGAGTTGGCGCTTAAGGGCGCGACGCTCAGCATCCGAGTCGGAAGATCTCATTGATGCCTTGGGATGAGCATCAATATCTTCCTGTACTCTTCGAATCCGGCGATAGAGGTCTTCGGCCTCACGACGATCCCGACGATCCAGCGCATCATCTTCGTCTGCAGCATTTTCGTCCTGGGCATCCATAGCATCTAAGAGAATCTGCTTCTCCTTGACTGACTTTCTGAGCTGGTCAAGAGACATTTCGTCGGATCGCTCTGAAGCAGGCGAGCCCGGTTGCGCTGGGGAAGGCGAACGCCCACCGCCACCGAGACGATGCCGGGCGCTCGATTTATAACCTACGTTGTCATCGTTGTTACGGAAGACGGTAGCATCTTTGCGTCCACCGGCTTGGGGACTTCCAGCACGGAAAGAATGGGATTTCAAGTAGCTTACACCAGTGCGTTGGGGTTGAAGGAACGCGCCCGAGTTCTTCCTGTCCTCAGCATCGCCGCGAAGCAGATTCTTCATGGCACCAATGGAATCGTTGATGTTGCGTGTGGAAGGCGGGACCAATTCAGGGGGAAGACGAGCAGGTATAGGATAGCCATTGAGCTTGCGATAGATCAAATGCATAGCAACGGCGAACTGGTCAAGATCAAGACGACCGCGATCAGCCGAGTCAGCAAGTGTCCAGACCCGCTCCAAGTCGGGCTTGGGCAGTCCACTCTGTCCAAAGATCTCAAGAGCTTGTGCTCCGCTGATGTAACCCTTGCTCATACCATCCCAGGCTCTGAAAGTATCATCGTACAGCTTCTTCTCGCCTTTTGTAATAGCCCAAGGAATCGTCGCATTGCCAGTTAACCCAGCAGTCGTATGGTTACCACCTTCCCGGCCAGTCTGAGGCATCATTCTTTGCGCAAGGGCTTCAATGTTGGGCAGGCCAGTAGCAGGCGTGTTTGCAAGGCCCCATTGACCAGGCATTCCGGTTGGCTGCGCATTGAGAGGGGCCATGCCGGTCTGACTGGGTGTCAGGTTTGAACCGAAACCAGTAGGCATAGGAGGCATTGGTGGGCGCGGCCCGTTGTAGCCCCCTGGGGCCTGCCCAAAACCAGTCGGCTGCGGCTGCATACCAGTCGGCTGTTGTCCGAACCCTGTAGGCTGTGGCTGCATGCCCGTTGGCTGTTGTCCGAAGCCAGTTGGCTGCGTTACCAATGTGTTCAGCAATTGGCTGTTCGAGGCCTGTGGCTGTGGTTGCTGAATGGTAGGGACGTTGCTGTTTGGCGTGGAACCTCTCGAGAGCTCCTCTCCAATACCGAATGAGATGATATCCACCATGCTTGAGACCTCGTTCTTGACACGTTCAGGCAACGAGTTGGGTAGGTCCTTTCCGGTCAGTTTGAGGTTGCAGAGATACATGGCGAGAGCGAACTCGGGGAAGAGGAGCTGTCCCGACTTGGTGGTGTCTGACAGTGTCCTGAGTGTGTTAGAACAAGCTAGCTACACAGTTGATTGAACGTACCAGATTTGCGAGAGAGCCTCTCCCGACAACTTGGACCGCATCAGGAGGTCTCGCGCCTGGTCGCCGGATAGAGCCTGCGAGTCCCCCACGGCCGACTTGAACAGCTGTTCGAACTTGGCCTGGTCTTGCGCCGTGATGAACGAGAGCCTAATGTTTGGGATCTTGCTGCCCTTGGCGGGAACAGGTGGCGGCAGCGAGGAGGCGGCATTGCCTCGAAACGAATCAGCCATCTGCGCCGAAGTCATGCCCGTGGGCTGTGGACGTTGCGGCTGAGCAGGAGGCTGCTGCTGTTGCTGCGGCTGCTGAGGCGGCGCGCCGGTTTGGAAGGGCATTTGCTGCGGGGCCTGCTGCTGCTGTTGGAATTGCTGGCCCGGGAAGCCCGTATACTGTGGCTGCTGCGGTTGCGGCTGCTGTCCGAAGCCCTGCGGCTGGCCCGGGAAGCCAGTAAACTGCTGTTGCATTGGAGCAGCTCCAAAGCCCGTGGGCTGCGGCATCAGCCCGCCCTGGAAGCCTCCGGGCTGCTGGAATGGCTGCTGCTGCTGCTGCTGGCCATACTGTGGCTGCCCAGGTCGGGCACTGTTGCCGCCCCCTAAGTACGAGTTGGAGCCAGAGAACATGGTGGGCGACTTGTTCGCGGGTGGATTAAAGGAGTGTTGATGCGCGCATGCGGGGAAGAAATGGAAATAGTCAAGAAGCGCGCGCAAGCGAGTATAGTGAAAGGTGTAATGAGGTTGGGTAACGAGTCTGGGCTGTGCCGGGTTACAGAAGGTCCCCAGGGTGAGTTCGCGCTAGTGCAAGCTCCGTCGTCATGTTCGAGCACTGTCGCGTTCGGCCTCTCCGCCCACCCACATATTCACCCCCCTCTTACATCAGCGCCACCATGTCCAGCGAGCAGAACAGAACAGGCGCTGGATCGCATTCAGAAGCCGATCTTGCGCAGGTAAGATCCGTGGCAAAATAATCTATTACCGACTCTGATGGCTGTCCAAGGCGTTCAAGGACCTGCAGCGAGGCGAACAGACGGCCGCCGCCCTGGAGACCCACCTCGATTCAATCGAGAAGAAGATTGAAGCGCTCCTTGCGCAAGCAGAGAAAGCTGGACAAGAGCTGAAAGACACACCACAGGACAGCGAGCAGTCATCGAAAACGAATGAGAAGGCCTCATGAAGACGGCGAATCCATGCGCTCTATCTCCCTATCAAAACGGACGTTGAGTGCCGTATATGTTGGAAACTTGTCTTTCAACTACCAGTCGTCCTATAGACCACCAATGGTCGAAGGCTTCGCTTCCGAACCCTCCGCTTCGAAGACCTTGTCCAAATGAAATACTCCATTGCCATCCTTCTCAACCACGCCCACCTCGGTGATGATGCCGTCAATAAGTTCTGCAGGAGTGACGTCGAAAGCTGGGTTCCACACCCCGATTCCGTTGGCTGCAATGCTAATTGTTTCCACGACACCTAAATCGAGCGTAACGCCGTCGTGTCTTGGTCCCTTGACGAGAGTCACCTCCTTTCCGGGTCGCTCTTCGATGACAATGTCTGCTCCAGACTTGGTCTTGAGGTCGATTGTCGTTCTGGGTGCTGCTACGAGAAACTTGACTCCGTGGTGCTTAGCAAGGATGGCCAATGAATAGGTACCGATTTTGTTCGCTGTGTCACCATTTGCTGCTACGCGGTCTGCACCTACTACGATACCGGCGATGTTCTCGCTCTCACCACGTAGTCGGAGCAGAGCTGCAGCCATGGAATCTGTAATGAGAGTTGCTGGTATCTTGTCGTGGACCAACTCGAATGCTGTTAGTCTGGAGCCCTGGTTGTATGGGCGAGTTTCTGAACAAAAAGCATGCTTCAGTGAGCCGTTGGCGTGCAGTGACCTGATGACACCAAGTGCTGTACCGTATCCTGCAGTTGCAAGAGATCTGTGATGTTAGCAGGTCGGACATGGAAAGGGGATGCCATACTCACCCAGTATTGCAGTGCGTCATCATGCTGACAGGGCCCTTCTTTCCGGCTTCTGTGTTGTTGACTATCCACTCTGCACCATGCTTGCCAATGCTCTCGTTGTCGCTCACATCATCGACTAGCATCTTCTCGGCAGCAGTTACGTACGCTCCCCGCACAGCCTCTCCGTCTGCTCCCTCTTGTGCTGCAGCGTGCTCGGTGATCTTTCGCAGTTTGCCCGCTGCATCCGCAAGGTTAACGGCAGTTGGCCGGCTCGTTACCAGATATTCCAACTTTTCTGTGACGAACAGCTTGACCTCCTCAGCGACTGGAGAAAGCTTCGTATTGGTAAGCTCAACTGCGAGAGCGAGAGCAGCAACAATAGCGATGGCTGGTGCTCCCCGCGTTCGCATCTCCTTGATTGCGTGCCATGCATCTGTGCTGGAGTAGATGTGATCATATTCCTCGGCATGCGGCAGTTTCAGCTGGTCCAGGATTTCGAGCTGGCCTCGCGAGTACTTAATTGCTTGGAGCACCATCTTGAAAAATTTGTGTTGTTGTTGTTGTTTGTTTGTCAAAAGCACAGCAGAAAATTTCAAGATGGTGAGCGTTGGGTTGCAATTGACCCAACGTGGGACCCTGGCGCTAACACATGGCAGCTACAACCTCTGTGCGGGCAGCACCTGAACACGTCTTGGAGCAAGCCCTGGCGGTACAAAACACATCATCGGAGAGTATATTGCTGCTATGCTGATAAACAGGAATATTGCGCATCGGCGACTCGTAACTACCGTACTCCGGATGACGGCACAGGCGATGACGAGACTAGCCACGTGTGGCTGCAGTCCGAGGCTGGGTTCAGCCACGGGTATGCGCACCTGCCGATGTTGGCAGCAGCTTTGCTGTTAGCCGGAGAAAGACGAGCTGTCGAGTCTCCATCCACGCCAGTTTGGGAGCAAAGGCTGGCAGCATTTGCATGAGCAGAGACGGGGAAGAATTTTAGAATCCGATGTGCCGACCATTCCATCGATGGCGAAATCGCTCCAGCCCTACAAAGAGCCGCAACTCACAACAAGGGTCCGACTACGCCTGCAGCGCACCGTGAATTGACCGCGGCAACGGCATGACGGGCGCCAATTCACGGCCAAGTCGCGTGGTGCCCAGTCTCTTAATCTCTTTTCCTCTCCTGTTCTCACACGCTCTGTACATGCTCCTCCTATCGACTGGACACTCTCCGCCGCACCAGTACTGTATTGTCCAATCCTTGACCCTTTCGGCAGCCACGCCCGTTCTTAGCTGCCCCGATAGGCGGAGAAAAAGACCCACATTGTCACTAATTGTTGCTCCCAACACCACAAGAAGAGGAGGTCACCCAGCCAGAGAGATTCCCTGAGCACATGCGCAGGCCAGCCAATCGCCTCACCTCTCTGTGCCTTACAGAAGCCTCGTAGTCGGGGTCCGTTATCGACTGGACGCACCGAACCATAGAGATCGCCACGCCTCGAACGCAACCCCGCGCAGCTTTGCGCCAGACTTATATACCGATGCCCCTCATGCCGCGCTCCAACTCGAGTGTTGGGGTCAGTACCGCCATCATGACTTCGCAAGAAGAGCCCATCCAACCCACCTACCGAGGCTATGGCACTTTCGCTACCCAGCGCCCTAGCGAACGCCAAAGACGTCACTCGTGGCACACGCGCCCATGCATGCAGGAAGCAGAGAACTTTCAACTCTTGGTATGTTGTACGCCCTGCATAGGCCAAATGGGATTTTGGCTAGACTACTAACAACAACTGCCAGCTTCGCAACTTCCTGACTGAACTCAACTGTCGCCTCGACTTTCTCGAAGACTATGGCCACCTCAAGTACGACGCCGGTGTCGAATACGCCTACAACACTCTGCTCGCCGTTCGCGAATCATGCTCCAAGATATCCGATGGCGCAATCGAAGCAGGACGGCGACAGGCTTCCGTCTTCGTCGAGACGCTAGAAGGACGGTACACGGATGCGATGGAGCGGAAAGAGACGCTGGGAGAGAAGGTGCTAGAGGGAATAGTACTCATGGACAACTACCTGACCGAGTTCGAGACTCGCGCATACGCCATAAGAGACGGGTCCATCGGTACCTATGCGCATGAATTTTACGAGGGCGGTCGAAGAAAGATGGACGAAGGAATTGAAATTGCAAAGGGAGTCGTAGATGGAGGTCTGGACAAGGCACGACGGGCGCGCGAAACCATCGAAATCCGAGTCGAGCACGCCGTGCAAAGAGCCCTCGAGCGAGCCAAAGCACATGGACTCATACACTACGAAGATCTTCCCGAACCCTGGCGAGTCAACCCACATATTCTCAAAGGCTACCGATTCCAAGAGGGCAAATGGGCATGCGTCCGATCCATTTTCGGCCTTCACAATGAGCTCATCAACATCTGGACTCATCTCCTCGGTTTCGTCATGGTGCTCGCCATCGCCTTTTACTTTTATCCTTCCAGCAACAACTTCAGCATGTCGACAAAAGCCGACATCTTCATAGCAGCAGTCTTCTTCTTCGCTGCATGCAAGTGTCTGGCCTGCTCCACCATCTGGCACACCATGAACAGTATCTCACACCAAACACTCCTTGAGCGCTTCGCTTGCGTAGACTACACGGGCATTTCCCTCCTTGTCGCCGCCTCTATCATGACAACCGAATACGCAGCCTTCTACTGCGAGCCCGTCTCCCGCTGGTCGTACATGTGCATAACAGCACTGCTTGGCATCGGCGGTGTCATCCTACCCTGGCACCCAACCTTCAACCGCGCCGACATGGCCTGGCTTCGCGTCGTCTTCTACTGCTCCCTAGCCCTTACAGGCTTCCTTCCCTTTGGCCAACTCGCATACACACGCGGGGTAGAATGGGCACAGTACTTCTACGCCCCCGTCACAAAGAGTCTGCTTGTATACGTCACCGGGGCTTGTCTATACGCCAGCAAGACACCCGAGCGTTTTTTCCCCGGCTTCTTCGATTATGTGGGCTGCTCGCACAACATCTGGCACGTCGCTGTACTGGGCGGTATCATCTTCCACTACATGGCTATGCAGACCATGTTCACTCAGGCACTTACTCGCGCTCAGTCAAATTGTTCTGTGTACTAGGTGGTGTGTCTTGCTTCTATTCTTCTTCTTTTTCTTCTTCTCCCCCTTTTTCTCTTCTCCGTCTTTCTTTTCATCTGGAGCGTTTGGCATTGTTGAGCGGGTTCTGTTGCATTTGCACAAGGGCGTTGGCCTATAGACTCTTCGCATGTGGTGGATAGAAGCTTTTTGGGCTTGTGTGGGTAGGAAGCAAGATTAGGCATTTGCCTGTGTGGAGCGTTCATGTTGATCGTTCGTAGCTTGGATGTTTGGTGGGTACTCGCATCCTAGCAAGCCCAATATTATCATTATTCAACATGAAACTTGTCATTCTTTTCCATGTGTGCAAACAGGTTGGTGTTTTGTCCATCGTATCATTGTGGCTATTGGTAGACAATTAGTGTACTCACGTGAACAGACAAGAAAAGGTACCACCCAAGTAGATTCATCCTCTTAACAAAATCCACTCCGTCCTCCATCTTGGTCAATCTTGCTGCAAAGTCATACCACCAAACCCCAAATTTTCATTACCAAAAAAAACGCCTCGCGCTATGCATATAACCACAATTTGCCCTAAAAGATCCCCCATCTCATGTACCAATCCAAGTCAAGATCAATGACTATCCGGCACATCAGGCAACCTCTCAATGACATACTTGCCCTTCGCGACACTAACAATCGGGACACCAGGAATCTTCCGAATACGCCTCTTAAGATCGCGATCGTTTGTGGCAACCAGATAAATGCGATGCTTCTGGACGCGATCGACAATACAGTCGTCAGCATAGGTACCCTTGTGGTCGCACTTGAGGCGCTGCCAGCGCTCGTCGCGGGCAATGCGCAGGGCGATGCGGTATTTGGGGCCGAGTTTTTCCAGCTCGGCCATGACGCACGAGGTTATTATAGGCGTGGCTTTGGCGTAGAGGAGGTCCATGAGCGCTTTGTCGAGCTCGAGCTTGCCGTGGACCGTATGTGAGAGGAAATTGGTGTCGACGAGGACGGAGTAAGGGGGCCCGAGGGCGGTGTTGGCTTGGAAGAAGAGGGCGGAGGAGACTTGGGGGCTGGATGGGTTGGTTAGCTATGGGTGGGAGGGGTTTTTTTCCGCGAGAAAGAGTTTGGAGGGGAGAAAGTACATTTCTCGCTTTGCTTTCGATTCTTCTTCTTTCTTCTTTGCTTCTACTTCGCCGGCCATTTGGTTCTTCTTCCTGGAGTGGCGGGTCAGTCTGGGTGTGGGGGAGGGGTGGCGGGGCGCGTGGTTGCATACAGCCTTGCATCGCGTTGACCTAGGAAGTAAATTAGCAATAGGCTCCTTTTAGAGAGCGGCAGTAGACTTACCAACGATCCTTTTGGTGAGCGCAAACTTGCGAGTCCTCTTTGCGACACCCATGATTGCGCCGAGTAGATATGCGCTTCTGCTACGTGGAAGAGAGTCACCCGAGCGTAGTACTGAATTATCTCGTATCGGCTTTTATTGGGAGCCGCAAGATGTCGATCTGTATAGGCTGGCTGGTACGCGGTACGAGGTGTTGTGGTGTTCGCAGCAGCAGTTGCTAGCGCGCTTCCCAACTTTTTGATGCCAAGATCTCGAGCTGTCGGAAAGGCTCGGAAAGACCGGAACAGCAGCCAATGGTGGCTGCGTATCGTATTTCTCAATACAATACGACACTAAGCCCTAGAACCGGGCTTAGGCAAGAAGTCACGCAGGTCCCAGAATAGCAGCAACGTTCCTGGCTGCTGGGGCCAGATGTCAACGTTGCCCTGCATACGTTGTTTTTCCTCGCGCATCCCTGAGCCAGCAACGAGTGTAGACGACGTCAACACGGTGCAACGCAGCAAAGGACTTGGACGCAATCAACGTCAAATCACTCTGCGAAATTGTATTGAAAAGGGTCCAATTATTACCGCTTTGCATTCCGATCATTAGTCTACGCTCAAACATCACGCGAACCAGGCGCTCAGACTTGCGGGCTGCCCCTGCGGGTCCCTTTCGACTCCGCCCCTTGTCACCCCGTATTCAACCCACTCTGCCAGCAACCTGCTCACAGTCTTCTTCTTGTGTTCCCCGTCACTCGTTTCGGCGCTTCTCCATCCTATCGATACCACCTGCGGCTCGAGTGCCTGCTTTTCTTTTTGACTTTGCAACCACCGGCTCCCGAAACGCTGCTGCTCGACTGCCGCGCCTACTGATCCGCAGGGTCTCCTGAACCCTTCCGAGCCCATTGCAACGGCAAATATTCCCCATCGCACGTTCTACACCGCAGTCCGAGATGCGCCCGTCAACAGGCATCGTGGGCCTACTGCTTGTAGTTGCCCCAACCGTACTTGCTCAGATTGAAAATGCGCCCGATCTAGCGACAGCGTCACAGCCAAATGGCGAGGCGGCAGCAACAACTGCCGCGGAAACGACCGCGCAGGAAACCGATGCCGCAGAAACCACACAGGCTACAACGACAGCGAACGACGAGCCGCAAACAACTGATGCCGCCGAATCCGGGACCACCGAGGCCGCGACAACGACGGCTGCCGAGACCGGATCTACAAGTGTCTTCAACCTCGCAGGAGCACCAACAATAGCTGGTGTTGGCATACCTGACCAGAAAGTCCCAGACACATCCGGTGCTGACTTTATGCAAAAGTCGGATCTCCCAGACGGAACCGTCTTCATCTGTGTTGGTGCAATCCTCGCTTTCTTCGGTGCGGCTTTGATAGTCTGGCGTGGCCTCGTTGCATGGTCGCTCCACCGTTCCGTCAAGCGTGCGGCCATGACCCAAAGTATGGCTGATGTCAAATCCATGTCCACCATGCCTGGAAACAAGCGTGGGATGTACAACGTGGTGGGGGCAAATTCCACAATGTCCCTAGATCACTTGAGCGCCGCGCCTATTGGCAAGTCTACGAAGAATGCCGCGGGCGCCAACAACGCAGCCCAAAAGTCGCAGACTTCTCTCTTCTTCTCTCCAACTGCCAATGGTGCCGTGGGTGTGCGAGAGTCAGTAGCAGCCCGCTCTTCCACCTACCTTCCCGCCGGATACTACGCTTCTGGCAACGCAGCACCCGCATCCGGATCGCCGCAGATGTACGTCGGGGGCCATAACCCCAACAACCTGTCCGCACTCTCTTTGTCCACACCCGGAAACCGCTTCAGCACAAGATCCGGTGTCTCACCGCCAGAGTCGCCGTCCCTGCCACCTTCCCGCGGAGGATACCCGCGCGCCCCGCCATCACGAGACGGCCTCTCCGTGTACAACCGCAACAGCATCGCCACCCTCGGCACACCAGGCAACACAAGAAGCGGCGTCTACAGCGAGGGCAACAATGTCAGCCAGTTGTCGCTCAATGTCCCCGGCGGCACAAGTGTTCCTGGCGGCCGCACACCGAGCGGCTACTTGGAAGACTTGTTCGAAAACCACGGCAATGGCGGCAGGGAAAGATTCTAGTTGCATCGAAAACAGCACCTTGCGATGTAGCACGCCGTGAGCGTTGAGAGTAGGCGCGGGAGAACATGGTCGAACGTACATGGTTGTTCGTGTTTGTCGAGCGACGTTGAGCGGCCGAAAGTCGTATATGCGATGAAGAATGCGTGGGCCGTGGAAGACTATTATCGCGTCTGAAGAGAAAGAAAGAAAGTAAGAAAGAGAGAGAGAGAGAGAGAGAGAGAGAGAGAGAGAGAGAGAGAGAGAAAGAGAAAGTCCGGCAAGAAGAAAAAACAGAGGCCACTATGTAAGATGTTTGTCGGTTACCGTCGTCGGTTTTTTTGCATTGCATGCGTTGCTTGTTTGTTTTCTTGTTTTTTTTTCCTGCCCTTGCTTTTGTGATACCTGTCCTCGTTGCAGTCCCTGCATGATTCAACGCATTCTTTTGCGTTTGAACATTCGGTCGTACCAGACCTACTTGCTTGCTTGCTTGCTTGCTGCTGCTGATGCCGTCTATCGGGGTAACGAGACCATCTGCGCCCCAGGCCCTTACCATCTTTTATTATCCCCACCCATCCTTCTCATCTCTCCTTTTTCTCTCTCTCTCTTTCTTCATGAAATACTAGGGTTCATCGGCGTTACCAGGGCATACGAGCGGATGCAGTGTACCACATTAGCATTTCCATCTCTTTCTCTTTCTTCAAACGTCTGCGCCCAAATTCATGTCAATACCATATCTTCTAATGAAATCGAAATCACAAATGAACAAACAATGCTTCGAGTCTGCACGCAGTGTAGTGGAGGCGGGACGGAGTGAAGTGGAAGACAGGTCGAGCTCACCCTTGGTCATGCAGCACAAGCCTTGGTCTAGTAGTACTGTAGTACTGTGCTGCGTCCATCTCCGTCAAAACGCATGTAAGATGACGTGGTAATACCAGCTTTCTTCCTTGGTACGTTATCTTGTCTTACTTGGCTAACCTGGATTTCATGTAGCTAGGTTAGCTAAGTAGTAGTGGATTTATCCGCTGCCCCCTAAAGCGTCTAGTTTCTCGGATGTTTTGTGCCGTCGAGATGGGCTTTTGGGAAGCGAGCGCAACAAGCCATCATCTCTTTTTTTGCACGTGAACAGTGGGGAGAGACTAGAGAAGAAGACTCAGGGGGGAAAAGATATGTAGCTTAGGGCTGGTGCCGTGCGTGGTATGGGTATGACGTGGATCCACCATGGGAGAGAACGAAGCTATGCACTTCAAGTAAAACAAGGGTCATGTCCATTTCTGCGTAAAGGCAAAAGTGTCTTTCAGTTGTTCTGCCTTTTAATATCGTACATGCCATGACTGCAAAAAGTCCCATGCTACCTATTTCCTTTTTGTCTATCAAGTGCCGAGCATAGATGCGAAACTTTTCCTGAAACTACCAATGTGTGTATTGTGGAATGTAGAAGTTTTTGTTTGTTTACCTTGCCTTCCTGGCAATGGCTCGGCGCTTCCTTGCCTCGCCGTTGAGGTTGGGCGCAGTAGCGTTCTGAATGGCAGCTTCACCTTCAGGAAGATCGGACGAGTCGAGAAGAGGCTCATCAATCATCTCCTTCTTTCCGAGAACACGTCCGACGGATTGGTTGTAGGCAAACTTGGGGAGCTTGAAGAGGAGGGTATCGTAGATGGTGGGTTGGGGTTCCTCGTTAGGCTGGCTATTGTTAGCTCTGCGTTCTACTCTCAAATGTATAGGGGGATACTTACGTCGATCAGGAACTCGCCCTTCTGGCCATCTTCGCTCTCGTGCTCCAAGAAGACATTGCCGACAGAGTCAACGACTAGGATCTTGCCGTTCTCGGCGACGATGCGCCTCTTAGCTCCCTGGGGACCGGAAACAATCTCTGGCTCGATGGGTTCGCTGATGCCTTCATTACGGGCCTTCTTCACAGCCTGGACCTTCTTGGGCTTGCGAGCATCCTTCTCCATGGCCCGCCTCTCGCGACGGTTCCTGGGGACTTGCTCGTCAGGGGTGTCGTTTTCCTCGGGCGAATCGTTCTCGAATTGCTGGGCATTGACGGGAGCGGGCGTGTCGTCGACGCCAGGGATCCCCTGAAGGCCGCTCTCATCACCCCAGGCAGTCTTGCGTGCCTGTCGGATGTACCTCTCGGCAAACTCCCTGCGGCGCTTCCAGCCCATCATGAGGGCAAAGTAGTGGAAACCTCCACCGATGACGGTGAGAAGACCGAAGATGACGGAACCCAGACCAGGGCGGAAGCGGTCGTAGTAGTAGCCAGAGCCCTTCCACACAGGGAAACCGTTCCTCAGGAAATGATCGTAACGCTCGCGCTCGGCGCCCTGAAGCATCTTGGCGACGACAGACAGGCGCTGGTATGCGACCGTGACCTTTTGCACATGGGCCTCAATCTCCTTGTTGGACGGCTGCTTGCCGACTGAGCTCCCCTTCTTCTTGTTCTTTTTGGCGTAGTTGGCCACGAAGGAGTGACGAGCCTTGTCAGGGTGAAGGTCCTTGGACTTCTTGCGGTAGGCCTTGGTCAATTGGTCTTGCGACGCGTTGGGCTTGACGCCGAGGAGATCGTAGAAGGTGACATTTTGGCCCTCTGCTTTGACGACCTCGTCGCGGATGCGGAAGATTTCGTGGTCTGTAGGAGGTAGTCAGCAAGTAGGTCGCGGTGTAGCTGGCTGTGTGTCTGTGAAGAAGGAGCATATGTGGCCAGAGACATGCACTCGAGTATGAGTGCAATTGGAAGGGGGTAACGCACCCTCTTTTGTCCAGGCAGCTGCGAAGGTCGCGAAGATGCACAGGATCAGCGCGAGCACCGCGTGAGATCTCATGGTTGGGGGGACGGTTGATCCGGGGAGGTGGGTGCAGAGTTGCTTGCGAGGGATAGGGAGGCTGCAGTAGGCGTGTGCAGCCAGATGTTCGGTAGCGCGCTGAGCCCGCTGAGCCCGCTGAAGAGACGGAACGTGGCCCAATCACTCTCTGACCGGTATGAAAAGCGATATGTATATAGCTGGCTGGAGCAGGTAAAGAGGCTCTGTCCCCCGGGCGGTGCTGCGACTATTCTGCACTCACTGCCTGTGTACCGTATACTCGCTCGCATCCTACTACAAAAGCTCCAGGTGGCCTCCAATGAACGCCTCGCATGTGAGACTCGGCTAAGGGGGGCTGAGACGGAGCGCTTTGTGGCTTGGTTGAGGGCAGCGCGACCCTGAACCACGGGATTCGCGGCAGGGGGGGCGCCAGCAAAAGTTCCCATACGCCAGGCGACACGCAACCCTCCCTCCTACACCACGCTCACTCCAGTCTACGCTCACTTAGGCCGCGTCACCTTCTTCATTCTCTCGCGACTTTTTCCGACCCCGTAAGGCTGCCATTTGCTACATCCATTGCCCTCCTCGGCCTCTTCTTGCCCTGAGGACACATTTCCAGCCCTCCGTCTCTCTCCCCGTACCATCACCAGCTAACCATGACCTCGCCCAAGGATCTTGAAGAACAGCAGCAAACCCTCATTGCCCCCGACCAAAGACACCATACACCACCCCCAACCATCTCTCAGACACCCCCACCCCACACATCTTCCGTCATGTCGCGCTTCAGCATCCCCATCGATGCGCTCACCTCGAGGATGAACCTGGGCGGTCGCTTCGACAGTCTGCGCTCCACCTCGGTCTCCTCGCGCTTTGCCAACCTGCGCCCCGTCGGCGAGTTCTTCGACTTCAAGCGCGTTTCCAAGCCCGCCAACTTTGGCGAAGTCCAGAGCAGAGTCAACTACAACCTGGGCTACTTCTCAAGCAACTATGCCGCCGTTTTCGTCATGCTCAGCATCTACAGCTTGCTCACCAACCTGATGCTGCTGTTTGTCATCTTGTTGGTTGTCGGAGGCATGTTCGGAATCGGCAAGCTTGAGGGCAACGACCTCGAGGTCGGCAGCTGGCGCGCAACTACCTCTCAACTATACACTACCCTGTTTGTCATTGCAGTCCCTCTCGGTCTCTGGGCCTCGCCCTTCAGCACCGTTCTCTGGCTCATCGGAGCCACCGGTGTTACCGTCGTGGGCCATGCCGCATTCATGGACAAGCCCATCGAGTCAGCTTTTTCCGAGGAGGCGGTCTAGGTGGTCGGCCGCGAACTCCTTACACTATGCCCCACTGGGGAAGACCACCAGGGGGCTCGTCGGGTGTGGGGAGATACTACGAGGGTGCGGGCGACGACGTGTATAGGTTTCAAGAATTAGGGAGCGAGGATGAAAAGGACGGCGTTATACTAGACCAGGCGTTCCAACCGGCTTTGAATGGGAGGAACATTAATCCAGATGAACTATACTTTAATGATATGGATATTAGAGCATGGGAGAAGAGGGCATCTGCTCTGGGGGAGCCCATGCACGGGCCCGGCTATCGGGGCTATCATGAAGAGTACTTTGGCGGGGCGGACGAGCCAACTGACTCGGCCGAATCCGAGGAAATACTCTTCCAACGGGTTCTCGACAAGATCAGACTAGCAAGAGCAGCAGGGAATACAGATGTTTCACTCAGTACAGAAGAACTCGATGCGTATCAATCACGGCTCTATGGTGCACGAGCATCTGCGGTACGTCCCGAGCCGCAGTCTCGACCTACCAATGCTTCACTACCCCACGATGCCGCTAGTATCATGAGCTACGAGGCGCCTGGAAAGCATGGGTCCTCTTCTCGTTCGAGGAAGAGCCAACAGCGAAGCTCGCTGTTTGGCTCCAAGCCCAAGAAAGAAAAGCAGCACAGCAGCCACAAACGTACATCGACCCAATCGACAGCGGAGAGTCATACATCGCCACCCGGCTTCGTTGTACCTGGCCCCGGCGGACAGTCTGTGTATGCACCTATCAATGCATACGAGGGGCCTCTAGCTCGCAAACAAGAGTCTCTGCGTCCAGCCTCTCACTCAGCTTCTGATACCAGTCACCATATGGGATCGTTTTCACAGTACGCCTCACCAAGGAACATGCTGGGCTCGTTTCCAGAATCCGTAGTTGATTACAGACCTTCAACGCCTCCACGGCAGGGTCGAGAGATGTCATCTCGACAAGCTGCCTACGAGGCCGAGCTCCCGCCTGGATCCCGTACTAGATCATCCTCTATTCAGTCACGCCTGGTTCCATTTCCCGTAGAGCCTTATCAGTACCACAACTTCAGTGCATCTTCTTCCTCATCGCCGACTTCGCCCCAACCACAGTACTCCCGCAGAGTAAGCTCGGGTCCTTCGGAAGCCAGCTACGCGTCAGTACCCCGCCGCGTCCCCGCGCCTACTCCCGCTCCTGCACCAATACCACTACAGCGAGTCTCGAATGCTGGCGTTGGTCAAGGCGCCCACAGCGATGCGGTCCTGGCCACGCTTGCAACCAGCTCTGCCACTCCAGCACAGTCTCAGGAAACCACAAAGAGCAGTGGAGGTGGCCATGGAGGTGAGAGGAGGCGCAAGTCAGGTAAAAGTAGGAAAAAGGGATGATGCATTGTCAGTCCCCCGCAGCCCTTCGACCGGTCAATACATGTTTGCTATCTGGCATCGACCCTTCTGGTCCAATCGTCTTGTCTCTTTGAATGAAGATTGCATAGGAATGCATTGGATGTTGGCCTCGGTAGCAGCCACGTATGTAGTGGGCCCGTTGGTATTGATGTTGTCTCGATAGCTATATCATTGATTTTCTCCACTGCCTGTGTGCTGTCCAGAAGCGTCATCCGATTCGACACTGAAAGCGGTCTTACATGCGTCTCAAGAAGGCAAAGGTGGCATGCAAGAACGCGTCTGTCGCCTGAATCCAGACCAATGCACGTTTTGTTGAATGCCATATTGCGGGGGCCTGCATGCTGCAACGTTTGGTCTCGAACGTCGTTTTGCGATCTTGACACATTTATGCCACAGGGATGTGTGCACATGCGCGCGCGCACAAGGGGCGGGCTGCCGATGCACAAGGGATTTATTCGTCCGCCAGGAACCCGAACAAAAAAAAGTGAGGCTCTGCTGCAGGAATGCCTAATCTTGTGAAAAAAATTAAAAGCCTCTAATGTGATTTGTGTGCCTTTTGACAGGTAACCTTTTTTCACGTCGCTGTGTCAAAGGCCCAATAGCGGGACTTGCACGTCGTGGTTCACGCACAACATCGCACATGTGCATGTGCACAAGTATAGGCACAAATGACGAGCTGGGCCAGAATGCCGTGCTGGGGCGGGTACGTACCTGCAGGGATACGCACCTGTGCAGCGCCCAGGACGCTCCGAGTCGCCAAAGAGCGGTCAGTTAGTCCTCCCAAGCGCTGCTGCAAGTCTGCGACGATCAATCCTCCGCTCCACAAGTTCGCGCGCATATCTTTACGCTGGCCAAAGTGTTCCGTCCCATCTTTTACGCAACATTCCAGAGCCATTATTCTTTGCTACCCCAACCGTGCGACGAGAGATTCACAAATATACCGGTTCCCCGAGCTTTCTTCTTTCTCCTTGCCTTACCCGTAGCCGTGGTCCTTGTTTAGTTTACCATTTTACCCTTACCTGCCTTACCCTTGCCACGACGCACAGACACTAAGCTGGTACCGAGACCTGCCTTTGGGCCACGATAGGGCTGTCACCGATTCTTCGTTGTTACTTACTCGCCTTGTAAGCAAAACGGGGCTAGCTAGCCAAAGACGAATCAACGCCCAAAGATCAGGGCTGAATTGGGCAGACATAGAGAAGAAAAAACAAGGCGAGAGGGCAAAGAAGATACAGTCATAGAGAGAGAGAGAGAGAGGCAGAAGGATTGAAGCCCAAAGGAGGACCCACACATCCTTCACCGGAGCCAACATTTACTGTGACGACAAGGTCCTTAATTCTTAGACTTTTATCACCCAGTCGTTTTGCGCTGGCCACGACCACCTTACAGAAGACTCATACACACGTTTTACAAGTCATCAAAACAAAACAACACAGCACAGTCATACTTGCAGCACCAACTGTTTCGTCTCGAGAGAGAGAGAGAGAGAGAGATAGAGAGAAAGAGAGGCCGAAAACGTCACACCAATCTCCACCACTCTCAACACATCACACAACATACACCCAAAAATACAATACTTAGACTTTGCGCTTGAATGCGCTGGGCTGAGAAGTACACTTTAAACCACCGGATCCCGGCCTCAGTCGCCCGCGCGCACGCCACATCCAAAGACCACGGCAGCAGCACCAAGCCACCACTGAGCGCTTCCATCCAGCCCAAACCAACCCTCCTCCTGACCTCATCGTCCACGACCTCGTGTCCCTACGCAAATCTGCAACCGCCCCAACAACGCACGCGCACCATGGGCAGCAGCTGGAATCCCTTCTCAGCGGGCTCGCCCTCGCGGCGCTCCTCCTCCTACCGCCCGGGCTACGCCTCGTCCTCATACTCAGCCTCGTCACGGCACCATAGCTCGACGTCGCGGTACAAGCGGTCGCCGCGCGACAGCTACATCCAGCACCTGTACAAGAAGCTGCAGCACTTCCTCCGCGAAATCTGGCGCTACGCCCAACGCCACCCTTACAAGGTCTTCTTCATGGTCGTCATGCCCCTCGTCTCCGGCGGCGTCCTGCACAAGCTCGCCCGCCAGTTTGGCGTCAACCTGCCTGAGATGGGGGGTGCCGGCGGCGGCGGCGGCGCAAGAGGCGGATACGCAGGCTCCGGGCATTCGAATTATGCGTCTCGCTCTGGTGGTCCCAGTTCAGCAGCAGCAGGTGGCGGTGGGTACTACGGCAGCCAGGGCTACGGCCGCGAAACCACGTATTCCAGCACCCGCAGTCGCACCGGCGGCAGCAGCAGCGCCAACGCAAATGGCGGCGGAGGCATGATGGCCGGCCTCGGAAACATTGACATGGAAAAGGTGGCCGGCGGCATTGGCGGCCTGGCTAGTCTGGCGAGTATGGCGTCGAAATTCATCTGAGCTGCAACAGGAAGCGTGAAGGGTTGACGTGTGCCCCTAGGAACGGCTGAGAATCTCTTTACTATTGCTAGGGTCGTGGGCAATCTTAGTCGCAGTGATTGGCCTTGATGATGCCTGAGCCTGAGCCTGAGCCTGAGCCTGAGCCTGAGCCTGAGCTTCCCTGCTCTGAGTTCTTCATCATCATCATCATCATGGGTTTTGTTTGAGGAAGAGCTGGGGCTTTGTTGAATGTTGGTTCGGCGTATCGTGTTGAGAGCAAAAGAGATGGCATACCTCTGTTTGTATAACGACTCATGACCCTACTTTCTTTTACATAATGAAGGGGTGAGCCTCGTCCTTCATCGACTACTACTCGATGTTTGCACGCTCCCTCCCTTCTTCTTTTTTTTCTCTCTCTTTCGGTTTTTTCTTTCTTTTCTTCCTTTTACAGGCTTTAGAGATATCCCCTCCCTTTTGAATAGTTATGTAGGCTTCTGACCTACACCTGGTGTATGAGGCGCAAGTGCAAAAAATATACTTACTACCCTTACTACTGCGTCTATATCTTCTCATCTACTTGCCATCACGCTTTGTGTCTCCAGATCGACCAAACCGTTAGTATCAAGGTAATCATAGCGTATCGCGTATCCTCAAACATATACAAGCAAGTACAAATAAGCCTTGGGAAAAGGTCCGAAAGAACCTCATTGGGATATCGTCATCATAATAATCATCAAGAACTATCGTTGCCACTCCCTCACTCTCTTCCATCTCCAGCGCCCCAGCCTAGTCCAGTCCCTTAGGCAGAAACCACATTAGCAAAAACCTTGGCCGCAAGCCCACTCAACAACCTCGCCTTATCCGCCTGTGGCATCTCCTGGAAAACAGCATAAACGCTCTTGCCCTTGGTATCTCTGACCGCACCCAACCGATTGCCCGCGACCGCACCAGCAACCATACCCGGGAAATTGGCGACGATAAAGCCCATGGCGCCGCCGCTCAGCCCGCCAACAAGACTCCAAAACTTGCCCGTGGGCGCCGCTTCCGCCCCCTCGGCCATGCCTTCTTCGCGCAGCATTTCCTCGAAGATGCCGCCGAATTGCTCGTCTGAGAAGCGGTTGTGCGATTCTTCCGTCGTGCCTGCGGGCGCGGACCCGAAGCCAAAGGCCGACCATGGGAAGCCTTGGGCAAATCCCGCACCGCCGCCGCCGCCGCCTCCCCCCGCGTTGTTTGGGATTTCCTCTTCTTCAAAGTCAGAATCGGGGGTCGTCGTGCTGCCTGTGAAGCTGTTGTAGGTGCGTGCGGCGTCGTAGTCGCGGCGTCGTGTGGCGTCCGAGAGCGTGTAGTATGCGTCGTTGATCTGCTGGAAGCGCTTTGTGCGGCTTGCACGCTCGGGCGAGTCTGATGGAACGCGATCTGGGTGGTGCTTTAGAGCTGCTCTGTACGGAAAGGGCTGTTAGAGCGGTTGCGATGTGGTGAGGGGGCGTGCGAGAGGGAGGGGCACTTCTTGTAGGCGTCGCGGATTTGCTGTTGGGACGCTTTCGAGTCTACGTCGAGGACCTTGTCTGTGCTGCAGTGTAAGATTGCGAAATGCTGTGTTTATGGGTCCATGTGCGCGCTCACAGTAGTCCGCTGGCGATGCTGTGGAATGTTAGCTGGAGGTTTGGCTATCGGGCTGCTGCGTAGCTCACCCATGATGTTGGTTGGCTCGAAAAGTCTGCGACTTCAAGAGCAGACGAGGTAGAACTAGTTCCAAAGTAGGAGAAATTAAGCCGATAAGCAGATTTTTAGGTGTAGAAGGTGGTAGATTGTAGGTTTCAGCGCATAGTGCGAGTTCAGGGTCAGGTACGCGGCTCAGAGAGCAATGACGTAGACGCGCACTTCAGCCACGTTTGCACGTGAAGACAGACTTCACCTTGCTACAAATCCTCCAAGGCAAGTATATGCTATCGAAGTTTATGATTAATTCTGATGACATCCGTTACATACCAAGTCCTAACCAGACTAAAGCGCAAGAGACCGCGCGGAAATTACATGCATCTACGACTACCATCTTGACTGAGTGAATACCGCAGAGTATCAGAATATCGACACGTACCAACCATGAAATATCTGATGATAATAGAATGAGATAATAATTATGATCATAGCGATGCGGCGCACCTCCTACCTAGGTATCATGCAGCAAACCTCTCTCCCTCAAACTATCCCCAAAGACTTTCCTCAAATCCCCACTTGGTACACTCAAAAGTTAATCCCACAAATATAAGAATGAAAGAAGAAAAGCTCCAGCTGTACATGGAGGGGCTGTGATAACTAGAAAATGTTCTCAACGTCTGAAGCTGGCACTCAGCCCTGAAAAAGCATCAGGTGAATGGCGTCCGCCCATCAGCCCAGAGAAGTCTACGCTCTCGTTGCTAACGTGCCTCACCCCCGGTGTTTGAGCAGCTGACAATGGCTGACCCTGAGGTGCACCTGAAAGGCTAGCAAACGGATTCGACTGACCGGGTGCCTGTGCAGCAGGTGTCGAGGCTTGCACCGCTGTTGGTTGGGCTTGTTGCACAGGGGCTTGCTGGGGGGCTTGCTGAGGCTGGTTATACAATGACAGAATTGAGGCGTTCTTGTCGAATGGGTTGGAACTTTGCTGCTGGTACATCTGCTGTTGACTCTGGAAGTTTTGCTGTTGGGTTTGGTAGTTCTGGTGCGGATCCTGGTTCTGGTAGCTCGATTGGCTTTGCCAAGGGTTCGCGGTCTGAGGTGTAGAAACTTGACTTTGTGGTTGTAATTGCTGTTGCTGTTGCTGCTGCTGATGATGATGATGATGTTGTTGTTGTTGCTGCTGCGACCACGGGTTAGGCATCTGCGATTGGGGAGGTGCTGACTGCGGCTGCGCTGGTTGCTGCTGAAATGTTGACTGTCCAAAAGGATTCGAGTTGGCGACATTTGCCGGTGTAAACACTTGGCTTCGGGACGATCTTAAGAAGGGGTTTCCTGGACTCGAAGGGTTTGACATGGATTGGTACTGCGGTTGCTGTGAAGCAAAAAAGGAGCTGTACTGTTCAGGTATCTGGGGCATAGGAGGCGGCGTGAAAGACTGGTGGTATGGGTTCGTTTGAGCGTACGAGGGTTGCGGTTGTGCGTGACCACCGGTTCGGTTGGGAAACAAGGGTTGTTGGGGCTGTTGATTCGAGATTTGCATGCCCTGGAGAGATTGCTCTAGGTTCTGCTGTTGCTGATCCCACGGGTTCTGTTGTTGCTGCTCCCAAAGATTCTGCTGGTAGCCGTAACCTTGTTGCTGCTGCTGCTGTGGCATTTGTTGCTGAGCATAACCCTGGGCTGCTTGTGCTAAGAATGGGTTGTATGAATTCGAAGGATATTGTTGCTGCCCTTGCGGCCCCCCGTAAGACGTCGGTTGGGTTTGAATTGGGGCGAGCTGTGGCTGCTGCTGCTGCTGCTGAGCTTGCGCTTGTGCGTCCAAGGCATCGAAGGGGTTCGTGGATGAGGAAGGGGGTGCGGTATTGGGGTTATCGAAAGAAATGCCGTTCGTAGTAGGTCTCGTAGGCGGGGTTGGTGTGCTGCCTCTTGACTTGACCGGATTCTGCTCTCCTAGTCGGATCAAAGCCTCTACTGTTCGGTCCAGATTCCCATTCAAACCCTTGAGTACCGTAGAGTTGCGTTTGTCATCTGGAAATCCCATGTCCCGAAGTGTGGCTAACTTCGAGTCCATGCCGTCGCTTGATGTATGTATGTTTGAGCCAAAAACCCTAGAAGCCTTGTTCACCCGGGGCGGTGAGGCATCTTGACTAAAGCCTCCCAGACCAGGAGATAGCGGAGGCGTGATGTTGCGCGGGGAGGTTGCTGCTTTACGCAACCCAAGCCCAAAGCGACCGGTCGGCTTGGGTGGTAACGGCGGCGGTCGGTCTTCTGAGCTCGTGCTGCCCGTGTTCTGCCGTGTGCCCGGGCGCGAATCGTTCATGTATACCCTTTGCTCGTATTTTGCCCTTATGTATCTTTCCATGGCACTGTCCACCTCGTCGATATCGATGGGTATTTGCGGCTTGACGTTGCGCGGGTTGTATGTTTTGTTCGACTCGATATTTCCTATGCGCTTCATGTTCTAAACAGCCATCAGCAAACGCAACCAAAGTGTTGGATTGTAAGAGTGCTTACATCCACTTGCGCATTATCCCACTTGTCCATGCTCAAAGACTTGACTTTGGAGATGTGTGTCCCCAGCTTGCGATGCAAGGCTGCGCATCGCATGCACAGGAAGATGCCCAGCTACAGCGTATGTCAGTGTCGGGTTCATGACAGGTGGATTCTCGACGTCTGGGAGGGTATGTTTTGGGTGTCTCGTATGGGGGGACTCACACTCCAGCTTGCCCATCCTGTGTAGCCATTGTTAGCATGGGTAGAGCAGCATGCGCTTGCGTTACATACCTGGGTTCCGCGCGCCGCAATCTGCGCAGGTTCCATTTCCAGCAACTGTCTTGATCAGCTCCTGTAATGTTCGCTCATTACGCGCTTGCTGGCGCTTGTTCAGGGCCGACGCCATGTTGTTTGGAAGGAGGAAGCGGTTCGGGCGGAGGTTGACGATCGGGGAGCGGCTGAACGTGCACGAGAGCAATACGCGGGGGGGAAAGGGGGCTTGAAAACAGCAGGTGGCGCGTGTGTAAGATTACAAGAAGAAGAATAATTCCATGGCAAAACCAAACATGAGTGCAGAAAGGGGATCGTGAGAGTGCTTTAGTTCACACGCGATGACGAGTAATGCATTCGTTCCACCTTCACACAAGGTATCCCGCAAAGCTCCAGAACCCTGCGTTTCGGTCTATATACAGCACCATGCCCCTGTCTGAGCTTCCATGCAGTCCACTAGGGCTTCGTCATCGTCCCGTACTTTGGACGCACAGCGATAGAGCTATCGGCAGCCCGACAACCATGTGCAGAGGCGACGACGCTTCCGAGGCGGCATTCGACCTTCCCAAGTCACCGAGAGTGCCGGTAAGCCTCTTAAAAGGGCCGTTGAACATTGATCGGCAGCCACACCAGTCGCCGCATCTTCCCTCCATATTCGCCAGCGAAATGAATATTGCAGCTACGAGGTGTTCCGCTTCAGGCAAAGCCTTGCCCGTCACAAAACACATCCGCTTTGGCCAGAAGGATGCATAGTCACAATGTCTATATTGATAATAGGAAAAAGTATGTATGGTCACGCAGGTGGCTTCAAGCAACATAGAAATCGAAGCAAAAAGCCTAAAAGTGCCACTAGAGTATCTTCTAAGACGCAAATATGACAACTACAGAGATTGATGCTCGATGTAGCCGTTGATTAATCGTCCATTTTTATGATTGTGTGTAAGGAAGAGAAGCGTGCCCGAGCTGCAACGAGAATTTCAACTGCGCAGTGCCAAGCATGCTGACAAAGCGGAGGTCCGAGCGGGATAATTTTCATCACCTCAAAAGAAGGCCGCTCGCTCTTCTGTCCGCCAACAACAGCCTCAATGTACTGCTTGCGGCACGTGCTCCTTTGCTGAACGATTCATGTCATCGTTCTGAGGGTCGTCGCTGCTGTACGTGATGCATGCTGTTAGCCCACCATTGCCTGCTCCCGGGTTCAGCTCTCTATGGCCTGGAAGCAACATATTCTCTCGGTGGGAGATTAATATTGGTTTTTAGCAGAGCCGTGTCTTCTCCACCCTACCCATTGCCGTCTTCGTAGATGTGTAGGACTATATTTTGACATACATCCCTCCCACGTCCCGTTCTGGCTTGCATTGCTTTTGCACTTGCGCTGGCGGCGTTGTTTGCTGTTCAACGTGACCCTGAACGCTGCGGAAATGGTTGCAAGCAGCAAGTCATGAGGCCGGATAGTGCTGCTGCGATGCAAGCAAGAAATGCTCTAAGTGCGCATCTATTGTGGGCTGACGACGCAAAGCAAGCAGACTTCTGATCGCACTTCGTATTCCAGAGCTCCGCTGCCAGTAGCCAAAAACTTGGCTACCACCCACAGAAACATGATATAAGGGTCAGTGACGCTGGGGAAGTGTGTATGGTGATGTCGTACAATTTCATCCAGGCATATTCGAGCTAGCCTTACAGCTAATGTCTCGGCAACTTTTCGCCGTTTGGCAGCGTAGTGGGCACGAGCCTGCGATGATTTACAATCAGGCTCCAGGTACGGCAGAACCAGCGTGCGGGAACGCAAGATACGACAGACTAGGCTCAGAGCGCGAGTCCGGTTTGTCCGTTTGTTGTCGCGCTCCGGCTTTCCAGCAAGAAGAGAATAACCCATGATGTCAGTCTGAGCATAAAAGCATGGGGCGGTCACGATGCGCCTGTGCCACAAGTGGCTGTGACAATCAGCCAAATCAAAAGCGAGAGAGCTGCCTTAGTTGCACCGATTCGGCTTAGTGGGCGTTGTGCCGACCGCAATTCCGTCTGTGGTCTATCGTCGTTCCTCAATGCAGAACCCCATACTTCTAGACTTGATCGTGACCGACCTTTAGTGCTGAAATTTCGGCCTTTCTGCCTTGCCAAAGCGCCTTGCTTGATCTCAATCCACTCGCAAGCGCGTCACTCACGATAACCCAGAGACGACGTACAGCTACCACACCTAGTCACTAGTAATCTGGATGCCTATTCGCGCATGCCACAAAGCTAGGATCGAGCAATAGTACTCAGGAGGTGATCCCTGGGAATGCTCCAAGATCGTCGAGCTAAAGCACTGCCTCATTACGAGCATCGTTGAAGTCATCACTTTCCAAGAAGGTGATCCTAATCCGAGACAATCAACTTTCTACTATTCAGCCCAACGACAGGGCTACGATGATGCAGTCATCACGGATTCCGCCTGCCGAATGATAGCAATGTATGCAGGTACTTGGCAGGACGACCCCTGGCCATAGCTGGCAGCTGCATGCCGGACGCCCTGTATAGACCCGCCAACAGCCTTCCTCGAGGAATGGGTATAGAAGTGATGACTGGACGGGCTTCGTCTCATAGTGGGTCTAATCGCAGACACGCGTGTGCAATCATCCTTGCATTATGTACGAGCGGAACGGGCAAACCGAGCTGAAATGGGACAGTAAGCACTTAGGACGATGAGCTCTGTTCAAGCGACTCACTAGTTACCGGTGAAAAGTCTTGAATGCCACGGTGCCTGTTTCGACATCTACACTACCTATCTACTTCTTACATGCCGCCTCCTTATATGCACGGAACATTCTCTACTCAAATCCCACTTTCTCGACGCCGTCAGTACACGCAAACCCAACTGAGGGGAACTGACACCTTTTTTCGTTTCATTCACTACAATACCAAGGCTTTCATTTGCCTAACCAAGAAATATACGACTGTCAGACGACGCTGGGTGTGCTCTTTAAGCACCACAATTACACCCAGCCTTGTATGGCATGCGATTTTGCCTGGACAGCCAAAATAACCACCGACAAAGAGAGACAATTCCACTAGCGCTTACGAGATCTTTTGAACCCCCGGGTTCAAGACTGCAGACAGTGCGACGAGGCGACTGAGGCCGAAACATTTGTTTTCATTGACTTCCCTCATCACCTAGAGTCGAAACGATCTTTGTAAGCAAAGATTCCCTCGAGAAACGAGATAAGATACAAAGCATAGATGTGGCTTGATACCTCTCATTAAGCTGTACACCTCCATGGAGATCAATCTACTGACTCATCCTACCGAACGACACCAGCCCGCTCGCGCGTGTAGACCAAATGTCCCAACAACAACAGTTCGCCTCTCACCAGTCGACATCAGTGAGGAGTGAGTCATCTGAAGCCAGTGGAAAATCTCCAGAATCGAGGCCAGGGGACTGGACCGAGGTCAGTGACCCTAGCGAGCGACGGAAGATACAAAATAAATTGGCCCAAAGAAGATTCCGTTAGTGGTATCACCCAACACATATATCTTTCGCTAATAGCATTACAGGGGATAAGATCAAAGAGCAGAAAGCAGAGGCTGAACGAGATCTGGAGAACCAACGAAAAGCTGGAGGCTCGTACGCACCACTGGAGCCTGAAAGTTTCGACACATGTGAGCCTCTTTCAGGTCTGCCTTGGGGTGGTATCTCCATAAAACATATAGTTGAGCAAGGAAGAAAAAGGGATCTGAGCTCGCTAAGAACGGCGAGCAGAGGTTTGATGTATGACAGTGACTACCTCACAGAAGGTGGGACCAACAGGTGAGAGCCCAGTGCGAGTGTGCTTCTTGTAAGGCCGTGCTTGCTTATGTTGACTCTTGTTAGGCTTGGCCTACTTCTAGTAGATCAGTTTGCACGAGGTGTTCCTGCTCCGGTACGCTTCTGGGGCTTTTCACCTCGGTTTTCGAGGCGGCCGTCATAAGACAGGGTTTCCAAGACCGCGACACCCTCGATTTACGGCGACGGATCTCGAATGACCCGGAAAACTGAATCGGTCCTAGGCCATTGTTGCATCGATAGTACCAAGTATCTGGTCGCATCTTGTTTCTCCGTAGTAAGCGCGAAGGTCGAGTGATGGGTGTCTTCCGGGTGTCACCATCTCACTACCGAATATTGAAAGCCCATGACACCGCCCGCAGCACACCAACTTGTTATCCACCAGCATGATTGCTACGCCGCCAAGTATTGGGGGCTTGTCTCAATCCGAGGCCTAGATACATGGCTAATCGATCGTCGTTGTTGTTGTTCGGGGGCTGTTCCGCTTCTCTCTGGCACGCGGCGGTTACTCGAAACCTCTGAATGGCCGACTTTGGATCTCTTTATGCAAGAGGCACCAGTCTGCCCCGCCCCATTAATTAAAAATATTCCCGAAAGGCATGTTTCGAAACGCATATGCATCGCAATGTTGGAGTCCGTTGATCTGTCATAGCCCGACGTGCGAACGGTGAGCCTGCTTTGGTGGATGGGCGACCCGACATGAAGGAAACCACACCACCGTAACACTCACCTTCAGACATGACGTAGGCTCGGTCCGCGAAGGTTTCATTCTCCTAAACAAGTGTCGCTCGTACAACCTCCACTCGTGCGAAAACTTTCAAGTCTGCAACTCACCTAGGCCTGCGATGTGCGGCCCAAGGCACCCTCAGCAGGGTGGGTATCATCAACGTGTGCCACGCATGATTTACATGTTGATGCGGTCAGAAGCTTGACCAGAAGTGTATTACTCCTTCCACTTCAGTCAGCCTTATAGCAGTTTGACGTTCAGCTAACGACTGGTGGGTGCAGGGTTCAAGCAGCGCCGCAAGGCGGAGCAAATTCCAGGCCGACGTCAATTCTCAGCTTTCCGTCATCGCAGACCGATGCTGCCTGCAACTTCATCAATGCTTGCGGTCAAATTTACTATTACGTTGGCGGTCTCAGGCAGCGACCGCTCTCGCGTATAGCCCCTCGGCACGCAGTCGGATTTGCATCAATTTGTTGTTCCTGCTGCAAGCTTGATCACGAGCCTCGCCCCCGCTGCGGTGCGCGAACGCCGTGCCTTGCATTATCACCCCAACTCAGCCTGCGATAACTGAGCTCGACCATTTAGCGGCATTTGTGAGATTAAGGCACGGCGGCAAAACGCGATAATTCTCTGGAGAAGGCAATCCCTCGCTCGCCCACCGCCCCTAATTTAACCGTCTAGGGTTAAAGCTGTGTCGCTTCGCAGCAAGCAGACTGGGCATCACGTCGACCGACGCACCTCGATTGGTGCATAGCCAGCAATTGTCACGAAAAAGTGGGTATTATGCCAGTTATGATGTCCGGAAACGGGTCATTGACACGACAAAGAGACCAATGTACGCAGAGTTGCGGCAAATATCCGTCATCATGCTACCACACTTGCTCTAGTAAGCCAGGCAGTACTGCGGCGTTGACACTTTTTTTCCCCTACTTCGGTTCTCCCCGAGCAAGCCACATCCGCTTCAAATGTCTCAATGCACTGAGGCACGGAAGGCCTACTCGTTAAGCGCCGTCGTGAGATGGACCGTTTGTTCTGCCTACACGATGGATCAGCTAAGGCTGTGGCGTGGAGCTGGGGGAGTTGGATTGATATATAGCTCCTCACTAGACTTTTAGTACAGAGAGACCCCAGAACGAAGCTTCCCCATGTCAGCAGAGCAATTCTCGAAGCTCTCTCTAAGAGAGAACATGGTAACGACTCGTGCCGGGGCCGCAAAGGCAGCAAGAGCTAGCGCACAGTCGTCAGAATCGGAGCACTCCAATCAGGACCAACCTTTACCGTCTATCGAACCGAACGTTTCTCCTACGCCATCTCTTGTCATATCTACCAAGAACCTCCAGTACAATGTCTCGGCTTTCGACAAAGATCTGCGCAGGAGGGCAAGAAAAGGTCTCGAGGGCAAGGAGATCAGGATGAAGTACTGTGCCGTCTCGGAAGACGAAGATAGCCCGGATGGAAGCCCCAAGAAATACTTCTATCTCGACGACGACATTACGGTAGCCATCGGCGGAACGCTGCGGAGACCGAAATGTTCCTGCGGTGCCAATGAGAAGGGCCTCGCGTGCAAGGTATGCTCCTTCGTAAACGTGTTTTCAGCAGCCAACTAAGAGCAAACCGAAGCACATATACTGGGTAGGAGACCAGATTATGTCGACTGTTTCTGACGACATGGTCAAGACGCCTCTCCATCTTTCACCAGACGGCTCCAAGATTGAGGACGTGAAGCCAGACAACATACTGGACACGAAAGGTCTGGCAAACATCGCCAACGATCTAAAGTGGGTTTACCAAGACGATGAGATGCCTGAAGACGATGAAGACATGAGGAATGCGATCAGCGATATGCTTTCCTGTTTCGAGCCCCAAGAAGCGCTACCTGGGGAATTCAAATGGCCCGAGTCGCCGCTCACTTCCAGGCGTTCGAAAAAATATCAGGAGATCGCGGATCTCATCTCTCAGCATGCAAATAAATGCCCTAGCTTCTATCTCCAGCTGCGAAAAATCCTCGATCCAGATTTCGAAAGCTGTGTTTTCTTTGAGAAGATCGACGACCGCATCAAGTTGACCTTCAACGCCTTGGAAGAATACATTGCCCGGGGACCAACTGCATCTCCGGGCGTGATACGCTTTGACGTAGAGACGTGTGCCAAGAAACTCATGTCACTGGTCAATGCCATTGACGATTTCTACCAGAGCCAGCCAGATGTTGAAGACGTAGCTGTACGCGCTGCAGCAGCTCTGATTACAATCCTCGACCGTGTCACAGACCGCAACGTGAACGCCTACGAGAACATCTCATGGGAATGGGAAGCTCCAACGGATCCTGTCCAGAACAACCTATACGTTGCCCTCATCGAAACTTCTGGTGACAGCGACTCGCCGTTCGTCCTCGATGCACTTGCCTCTTTGCCGCAAGAGGACCTATATCGCAACCATTGGGAAACCCTGCAGTGTATTGAGCGAAAGCTTACAGAATCTGATGCACCACCTCGATATATGTACATGTTCCGCAACGTCGTCTACGAGAACCGCAAGAGGCCCGGATCCGCGGTCCGCGAGCGAGAGCCGAAGAGAACAATGCAGTGACGGTTGCAAACCGATGAAAAGACGATTCCGTCACGATCGCAACGATGCGGAACACGGGTAGGTTCGATGAAGCGGGGCGTCGTTTGATTTTTTCTCTTTCTTTCAGCGTATTGGAGTTGGCGGCGTCACGTGTATTGCACTTTTTCCATTCATTTCCTTGTGGTCTATTTGCGCTCTGCTTTCATAACTTCTCATCTTTCCTTACGATGTTGGGGCTGTCCGCAGCACTAGCTTCACTTTTATTCTTCAGTACTTGGAGGGTCGTCTGACTTTGGTCTGTCTCAGCAACCTCTTTTTGTTTCATCCTCTCTTCTCTTCTCTTCTCTTTCTGACCAACTGACTTCGGTGTGTATGTAATCGGACGATTCAGCCTTTTAACTTCTCCACATGTTTTTGTTCCTCACTTATTCTTCTTCTTTTTCTTTTACTTTCCTTTACCCTTTCTGGATGCTCACCAGTACACTTTTCTCTTTCAGCTTGCTTGACAGGCTACTTTTCATGGGGTTATTTTGCTTCTTACACTCCTTGTACACATAGTTTGAGCAGAACAAGTTTAAGCCTCGTTCGCTGATGGTTATTACCAGTAAAAAATTGGCATTTGCTAGCATTGTGTGATTGAGCGGATGGCTGCGTCATTTAATTCTCCCATTTCGGAGCATTGACGATGTGTGAGTGGAACTCATTAGCGTCCACTGTTGAGAGATCTTAAGTCAAGCCCAGACCATAACTATCAGCTGATGGCAGGCTCCGCATTTGTACAGTGCCAAGCTCCGACATGCAGAGATACCGGGGAGTTGGGTTTCTGGCCGACGGCTGATGGCTTGTGATAGCGCCGAGCCGCACGATGTGGAGCTGGCGCAATCCGTAGTTGAGCTTCGCGGATGGTCAAAGCGGAGGCTAAAAGCCATGTAATGTGGCCTCGACGGACTATAGCACCATGCTACTATGTTGGATGGCCTCTTATCCCCAAGCATCGCCTCGGTCTAAATGTCGGACATACAAATTTCATTATGGGCAACTTTGGCAGTCGGCCTCGGACGACTGCACAAGCCAATCACCAACGACTCGGCCATGTGTAGCACAACGACCCAGTCATCGATACATGTAAGTGGCCGGCTAATCCACCCACTAATACTACAGTGCGGGCCGGGTCTTTAGACGATGTTACACAAACCTGCTCTTCGCTTTGCATCTCCAGACCAAATCGACGCCGGAGAAGTTGAACAGTACCAGAGTGTGCACATTCCAGCCTGAAAAAAAGAGCTTGACAAGCAGACGCGGAGCTTCTACTCTCGGCCATACGATCCGCCTATCTTACGCTTGTTGCAAGCCCCCCGCAGTAAGCCATGTCTTCAAGAGAATGCTTTCGTCAGAAGCTCCGCGGCCCCCCGTAGGCATGGCTACTTAGACTGGGCACATGACTTCACTAAGATAATGGCTAGAAGCCATGTAAGCTCATCCTGATAGGGCCCAAAAGGTCAGGAGCAACAAGAAGATGGGATGGCACCATCTTCCAATGCTGTGTAACCTCAACTGGATGCTCCATACCCCCTTGTAAAATGTGGATGAAGATTGGGAGCCATCCAAGTGGCAAGATAACCTGTACCAAGCTTGTGCTAGCTAGGAACTTACCGTGATGATCGCGATAGTCGTTGTGGACACCTGAGGGTGGGTCGAGCTGGCTCGACTGCGGGGAGCAAGCGGTTAGGCTCTAGTTGCCCTTTGATCTGGTTGGCCGTGAAGTCAAAGGGCCACGTCCTGTATCCACATGGATTGCCCAAGGACTGCGGGGAAAGAAGATACGCTAAGCCCATCTCAGAATTAGCGCCGAGACTAATCCTTTGGGAAGCGCAGCCAAGCCGTGCACTGCTGCTTCCATATTACTCTCCTGTCTATCATTCCTGCTTTTCTTCCCACTTCGAACTTCATCCCTTGACCTGTCGTGTTAGCCTACTGCCAGTCGACTTTGTTTCGAACGCCATTCTCCTGCGAAAGTGATTGGCTTATCACGCCATCAACCCCGCTGACGTACGACACTTTGAGGACCCTGTCCGTGCACCTAGCGACATATCAACCATCCTCCCCTCCCTGCTTTGCTTCTTTGTACTCTTCATTCCACACCACAAACCTCCCACACGACCGGAATTTTGAAACATCCACACCCACACCCACCCACGCATCCCCATTTGCACACCTGCCAATAACAATGTCTTCAAACGACCGGAACTCACCTCCCCTCCACTCGCCGGATCCTCGCCGACGGGCTTCCGTCACTAGCCAGACCTTCCAGGACTTGTTTGGCCGGTCCAACAGCATTGCCGGCCAGCCAACTGGCGGACAGTCGTCGGGCCCCATTACCACAGCCGCTGCCAACGCTCAGCGACGACGGCTCTCACTCACTACGATTGGGCTGGGAGCCTCCCCTGGCCAAACATCACCATTCCTCCAAACTCCACGGACCCGTACCGAGAGCATCTCCAGTGCCAACTCTGGCTCAGTCGACGAAAGTCCCTTTGAGGACGATTTTGGTCCTTCTGCGAACAACAGCAACCCCGCAACACCCTTCGCCCGTCGGCTGAGCTTCGGAGCTCGTGCAATGCGGGACGTTAGGCAGAGCAACGGAGGCGTTGGGAACCCAAATGGTAGACCACCCATCCATAAAGCTTCCTCTCCCCCGACTGGTCGAGGTCGAGGTCTGTCTTCATTGTCGCAGTCACTGCCCTCTTCCTCTACACTGCTCCGTCCCTTTACCCACTCTCACTCGCGGCGATCCACTTCCATTTCCCACATTTGGCCGTCAACCATTGCAGAGCAGTCCGAAGATGTGCTTGGAAACTACTCGCTAACATCGTCCTCGGCAGGCGAAGGTTACAATTTCGCTGAGAACCTCCGATCACGAGCCGAGCGGGGCTCCATTTCGGGGCCCCCTCTGTCGTTGGGCCCCGCTGGCCCGACACATCAGCGTGCTAAGAGTGTGACCATTATGGAGCCTCCGGCCCGCGAGATGCCGAAGCCCAAAGTTCCAGATGCCATGCAAGAAAGGATCCTCAAGGGAGACTTTTACATGGACTAGTCTGTTCTTGATTGTTTTGCACTCAACATCTCCGGTAGGTGCTTTGACAAGTTTCTATGACCACGCAGTGACTGACGTCTGTTGTTATCAGGATCATCTACTTCACAGATGAGACGTCAGATCATTCCGCGGCCATGTACCACCACCCTTCCGTCTGCGTAACCGAGCATTTTCACATTCCACAATCCTACCATCGTATAGTCGTCGTACCGCCCATGGCTATGGCCAATCGAGCAGTCTTGAAGATTGTTTTGATCGGACATAAAGAATTCTAAACACCCGCCCAGTAACCGCGATTACTGGGCTCTAGTCACAATATGCTTTCAGCGGCGTTGCCGGGTAGTACCTGCTACCACAGCCTTGGTTTGGCGCTCACGGTCGCTTCGAAATCATTCACGAGTTTGCGGTAGCCAGGCCTGGCTTATCACGATCTCCGTGTTCTCGCGTCGGGAGATTTATCTGATTCATCGCACGTCACAGGTTTTATAGGTGTACTTGCTATCGCCATATGTACTTGATGTTTACTCATGCTTCAATGTCGGGGCGCATAGCGTTGGAAGAGGAGAATCAGATTGTCAGGCTCCCATGATGGGGTCACATTAGGGGAGCATGGGGTGGGGCCTGGAGTTTACGGGCATATCATGTGCGGTTGAGGCAAGCCACAGTGGTTGGTGTTCACCATGGTACCGAAACAAATTGCAGATATCACACCTGTATAGTGAAGTATCACACCATTGCAATGTCACCAGTTACATGAAAACATGGTGCAATGGACATGGATTTGTTCGTAGTGGTGTGCGGGCACGCGTAATCTGACCCACTTTTTGTTTCATATAAGCTGATGACGCTGGTGATCGGCGTTGGGGTTATACTGGAGCGTGGCATGTCGATCACGCATCCCTCGTTCGATCAACAAGGTAAGGTACGGGACCACAATTACGATACCATTTCCAGCACCATCGAAACGAAACAAATCATTGATGTCACAGTGGTCCCCAGATTTACACCGCAGCGCCCATCGAATACTCGTATTGCAATGCTAGATGCAAAGATATAGTCGTAAGAAATGTTTCAATTGCCCTTGACCGTCATTCATAGCCATTCCATCATCCATCATAATCCTACCATCTCCCCCCCTCCCCTCAATGCTGCCATGGTATAGTGCCTCGTAGGAGAAAATAAAAGGAATGACGCCAGTAAAATGCTTGGACAAAGGCTTCGCTGAAAACCAAAAAAGGGGAGCAAGCGAGAAAGAACAGGAACCAGATTTTTGATGCCGCTAAATAAAGCAGAGCGAAGCAAAATAAATCAAAGCAAAGCAAAGCAGAGCAAAGCAAAAGGGTAGTACAGAAACGAGGGAATTTGCGTAATAAAAGAAACCAAAAGGGCGTTGAAATCATGTTCCCCAGCCCGTCCATCCAATCACCGCAAGAAAAAAGTAAACAAAGGAGTGGTGACGGTGGTGTTCCCATGAGTCCCTTCAAAACCCTCCCGCGCAAGACGCTAAAAGAATGTGCATTGCCAGTGTCAATAAACGCCAAGAAGCAAATGATTGTGAAGAGATAAGGAGAAAGAGAGAAAATGATCCATGTCTTTTGTCTTTTTTTTTGTCTTTCAAAAATTGCTGCCTTCTAGATGAGAGGACCGGCCATCATGGGGCTCATGTTCCTCGTGTTTGCAGTAAGGGTGGACTCGTAAGGTGCTTGTGCGCCATTTGCGGAGCCCGGTCTAGGACGGTAATAGCTATTTTGGTATGCTGGTGCAGCAGGGGCGTTGTAGGTGCCCTGCGCTGGTGAATGGAGGCCGGGAGAGCCGGGGTTATGCATGTTGCGGTTGCTTCGGCGGCGGCCAAGCACTGGGGATGCGGAGCCGCCTTGCACTGTGCCTGTGGAGTTGATGGACTCGTTTGAGTTGCTTCTCACATGCTGTGCGGTTGCTGGCTGCTGCATTTGAGGGGAACCGGTTGGGTTGGCTGGACGCTGGAAGCCTTGGGTGAATGGGTTGGTGCGTGCAGGGACACTGGTATCGCGTTGGCCAAGTGCTTGTCTCCTCGTCTCGATGAGCTCACGAGCTCGCATATTGCGCTCATCCTGCGTCAAGCCGGCTGGGCGGGTAGCAGGCTGACTGGGAGCTTGCGTGTTCTGAGTAGGCGATGGAGGCGGTCTGCCATGCTCACTTGCTCGCAAGGTACGTGTCGAAGCTTGGTTGTTGAGCTGACGTCTAGATGGCTGTGACCGGAGATTGAGACGCGATGGCTGTGGCCTCATGCCTTGCTGCTGGTTGCTAGCTTCGCGGATATTGACGCGAGAGTTGGCGGGCCGCAAAGTAGCTACAGAAGACTCGTTTCGGAGCAGCTGGCGCGAGTTGCGATTTCGGACACCGCGTGCTTGTACAAACGCAGCCCAGGGGTTACCTCGGGCAGCGAATGGTGGAAGAGCGGCACCTTGGACGTGCAGTCCCATGCCAGTATGAGGGAAGGAATTGACGGCAGCGAAATTGCCAGAATTCCTTCTGCTATTCGCCGAGCCAGGGCGCGCACTAACACGGCTCTGCGGGCGATCAATCATGTCCATCGCCGCAGCAGCTTGTGTCTGTGCTATGTTATCGATGGAATGTTGAGACGTAGGTGTGGAAGAGCCAGGGGTCATCATGGGAGAAGCATTGCTATTCGAGCTAACAGAGGGAGCACGGTCAAAACGGCTCATGTTTCCGTTGTTCACCATTGATGGCAGACCTGGAGACATGGCACTTCTACGAGGCGGCGATAATGGCATCCGCGGGTCCATAGTAAGATTCGAGGTGTTGTCCATGAGGGGCGTCCTCAACCGCGCGGGTGGCAGGAAAGGTGAATATGCTTGTGCTGGGCTTGGTCGGTTCCTGTTTCTCGTCCGCGGGCGAGCAAGCGGGGTAATAGCCCGTGGCTCCACGTCTATCAACGCGCCCGCCATTTGGTGTTGTTGAAGAGCCTGTTGATGTGCAGCGAACATCCAACTGATACGCGGGTCGTATTCTCGACGCTGCACGCGAGGCGCTCTACGCGCATGCCCTTGCGAAGTGTCCGAGTTGTCATCTGTGTCTGCCTCATTTGTTCCATCGCCCTGAACTGCCCCGCGGTTGATGAAACGAGCGGTAGGGTTTGTAAAGGCCGCCATATTGCGCATATGGGCTTGTGAGCGGCGCGTCCGCAATGTGTTGATGGCCAACTGCTCAAGGTCGCCATCTTGGTCCGAGTCGTCGTCGTCCGCTTCTCCATCTTCGTAAGCGGCTCCCGAGCCTGGGAGGACAGACGTTCTTCTGCGCAGGCCACGAGAGGCATTCAAGACACGAGGATTGCCGGTTCGCGAAGGCGGACGTATGGGGGCGCTAGGCCGGGGACGATCTGCAGTAGGTGTTAGAGAACCGCCCATTCGGCTTCTGTCATTTGAGTTCGCAAGCGGTTCCCACCCAACGGTCGTCCTTCCTCCATCACTGTCATCTTCGTCTTCTTCTCCCCCCATTTCATCATCATCGTCCCGCTGCAGCATCCATCCCTCTTCTCTCAGCAAGGCCTGTGTATCTTCGTCGAGCTCCTCGGCCGAGACATCAGTGGATGTTGACGAAGCCGTCTCATGGGAGGATCTCGAGCCATTCGCTCGGTGCAGAGCGCGAGTTTGGGCGGGGTGCCGCACTCCTCTGCGAATGGGGCCTGCGTCTTCCTCATCTTCGTCTTCGTCCTCTTCGACCACACTTGAACGGTTGGATGAGGTTTCCGACTCAACAATGCGACGTGCTCTGGCCTGTGTGCGTGCCCTATTGCCAGAGGGTTGAGGCACGGGGCCAGGTGTGGATGAGGCTTGACTTGGAGAGCTCGATGCGGGCAGAGCATCGTCGTCGATGAAGTCGTTCATAGAAGAGTCCTCGTCCAAGCCTTCCTCGTCTTCTTCTTCGACCGTGTCCATCTCGTCGCCGTAGACGTCAGAGACTATGCTCTGGGTGTAGGAGCGTCGGCTGCCGGCTTCGCTGTGGGAGATTGGACGTCGTCGCGCAAAGGCGGCGGCGTGCGCTGGGATTCCAGCCTCGAGGAAGCGTCGCATCATGACCGAGTTGTCGCCGGGGTAGGCGGCCCAGTCTCCTAGGCCATCGTTGTATTCGTCGAATTCAGCGTCCTCAATGTCCATTTCGGCGTCGAGGTCGGTGTCGTGCTCGGACATCTCGTCCATGTCGCTGAAGCCGGTGAAGCTGTCGCCCCATGACACTTCGCCCGTCTCGTCGAAGACGAGGCCGCATTGCGTGCATCCACCGTCTTCCAGCTCCCAGGTACAGACCGGACAGCGGTCAACGCCGTCTTCTTGGTCACGGACGACTTGCAGTGGGGGGACTCGTTGGTGGTGCGCCAGCCTGAAGCAGCCCTTGAAAAGACCGCCCGCACGGGGGTCTTCGTTGTCCTTGTCCAGCTGCACGGCGTCGGCTTCGTCTTTTTGCCATTTCTTGTGGTCGTCGAGGCTCTCGCCTAGCGGAAGTAGTTCGGCGCGGGCGATGAAGACGTTGGTCATGTCCCGTATCTGGAGAGGGAGTGTCAGCGATTCGCCATGTGCCTGTTTGTTTGCTTGTATGCCTGGACTGGACTCACGACATAGGCCGGGGCGGGCAGGTCCTTGACGACAATGCGGCAGTCGGGACATGTCTTGCGGGCCTTGTTGCTGACGAACCAGGTGCAGAGGCACTGTGCGGGTCAGCGATCGATGGGCGCGAGGGGGGGCATATGCCGGGCTTACTGTGTAGCAGTATGTGTGTCCGCAGGATATGGTGTAAGGCTGGTAGAGCAGCCGGTCGCAGATCTTGCATGTGAGATGGTTGCGGAGGCTGTCAAACTCGGACCTGAGCGTCTTGAGCTGCTGCTGCTTATTAGTCGTCTGGCGGTTGATACTGTGGTGCCGCACCGCACCTCTTCTGCCCGGCTCGGCTGGGGCGCCTCGTCCTTGTTCATCAGCATCTTCTGCTTCAGGCTGTCCTTGCTCGCCGCCCGCGCCGGCTTCTCGCCGTCGCCCAGCTTCGAGGCCGAGCGGGTGGCAGTCGGGGTGGCTCCGCGCGCGGCCCGTGAATTCGACGACGACATGGCCTGCGGCTGCGAGCCCGTGGCGGCATGTGAAGGCGTGCTGGACGAGGCGATGGACGAGGATGAATTCTTGGAGCGCGCCGTGGGCGGGGTCGGTGAGGCTCGATTGTCCATTTGGGGCGGCGGTGCTCTGCTTCTTTTCTCACACACGACGGCTGCTGCACGAGGGAAGACGGAGCATCTGCTCACATGGGACTTTGCCCTTGTAGAGAATGACTATGGCTGGCCGTGGTTATGCATGCAAGAGCGGGCCTACTAGTCTAAGCATGTTGGCGCTCGGTCACCAAAGCCCTTGCTCTCCGACCATTTGCCGCAGCAGCCGTTCACCTCCCACCCACCCAATTCCGTCTTTAGCGCCAGCTTCCGAATCCCCCATCATCAACCACCGCCAACCATTCCCACCAGCCATATCAATTCCATACCATGGCACCGTCTGATTGGGCCCTCGATTGGGCCCTCGTTTCTTATTACGGGCCCGCGACCCCAATGACGTGGGCACGCGACTCGTAACTTTGTGCTCGCGTTGCTCCATTTTGACCGGAATCCCAGAATGAATGATTTATGAAAGGAGCACCAGAGCACATCCATTGCCATCAATGTTTACCCCCCAAATACATCCTGCTTACCGCGCTTCCCCAAACACGTCTGTCTGTCCTCCAAGTGCGAAGAGTGCCATCTGAGCATGCTGCACCGAGCGTCCCATCGAACTGGTTCGGCCAAATGCCAGCTCAAGGCCAAACCCTGTACGCACTTGCTTCTCGGTGCTTACTACGACCTCGACATGTCTATCATGTCGATAGCGCCTTTTGCGACCCGAATCTCCTCCACAAGTTCTTGGTTAGTGTGCTGCACGTATGCGGACACTTCATCGAAAAACGACGTCTTCTCCAGCGTGTCCAGCTTTTCGCCACGGCACCTTGATCCCGCATACCCTCGCGAGCTTTTCGAACCCACTCTCCCAGCTTCCCAACACGATAATTGGTAAAACAATAGTGAGGCGCGCTCAAGTCCGACACTGGTCGGACCGTGCATAGCTCTGAGCGGTCCCTGACCAAAGGTAATCGCGGACGCCAAGCTGTAAATGTTGTGATCCGCTCCACTGCACCGAGTGCACGGAGCGTCTTGTGTGTAAGGTAACCATCTTGGAGAAGTATTCCGTGCCTTTTGGAGGGGCTACGAAGCCTGGCATATCCGTTTGCGGTAGGAATAGTCGTATCGCCGCCGCCCATCGTGTCAGAGACATGCTCAAGATATACACCAAAGCCTATAAGGATTCACGCTTAACCCAAGATGCATATTGCCATGCCAATCATGCATCCAAGAGCTGTACATGCGTACCAGCCAACAATTAGATATGCGGCCTGGACTCATCCCGGCACGATCGTCATGATTTCTAGGCTTACTCGAATCGCTCTGGTGTCATGAGGCGAAGGTGCACAATCAATCAATCAATCAATCATTCCTTCGACAGCGAAGAACATACCAAGTGGGACTGCGTAGTCTTCCTTATTCCAAGCGTATCTTCTGCATTGCTTCTGCCGTAGAGAGTGGAAAAGACAGGTGACTGCGACTGGCGATATATGAATACTATGGGAGAATCCAATATCATGCCTGGCCAAGATATCGGGACTGGTGTTTGAAATCAAGATGCTTCTCGGCATCAAATTCCTTGTCTTCTTGAATTCTGGATTCAAACTCAGCTGGTGTCTTCGATACTTTATCCGCCTTGAAATCAAATCTGAAGAGTAAGTCGTGTCATGAATCCGAATCAAGTTATCCCGCAGTGGCAGCTCACTACATACACTGCGCATTTATGCCCTTGCATGCAAAGGTCTTCAAACACGTAGGTCTGAGTAAGAAGGAGCCGCACGACAGCAAACCCTCAATCTCCAGTCTACAACTACAACTACAAATACAAATCCCGAAATACAACACCTCCATAACCACATCTGCCCCAGCCTGCCCAGCCTCAATTCCCGTTTCCCCACCACACACGCCCAAACGCTCAGCGCACTAACAAAAAGCCGTTTCTCTCCCCTCTTTCCGTAAACCGAGCCCAGACTCCATTAAACCGCCTAGGCTGTTTCTTGGTAATGGGCTCTTGCAGGTTGCTGCTTTTTACGGCAAGGCGGTGTAGTTCTTAGCCGACTAGGTACAGAGGAACGCGACCATCAGCGTCCATGTCGAATCGGTGTAAGGTACGGTCATCTGAATTTATCGTATTTCATCTGATCTGTGGGTAAAATCTCGATCGTTGGTCACAATGGACAACGATATAGCACATGTATTTCGCTGTAGAGCAATTTGATGCCGAAGCTCGAGATCCCCTGTAGAATCGACACCGCCGGCGATATCGAAGTCTGCTACCATCCTCTCACAAAGGGAATAACTGAACTCAAAAGCTGGCTGACAGATACTATTTTGATGTCAGTAATACGGAAGTCATAGGGTTGGTTTAATGAAATTGAGATCCGTATACACCATACTAGTAGACTCAGAAACACATAATCAGCCTCACCTTGAACCTCGAGCAATACCATCGATCCAAACCCCGTAATGATAACACATTTTGGAGTTACTATAGCTACAAGACCAGAAAGCGCATCGATACAAATCAGCATACCTGTTGGTATAGGTAAGTAAAGCCAGCCTCTTATCGATAACGCACCTCCGCGGCCTCATCCGCATCACCGCATCCAATCCCGCGATCCAGGAACCCCCAATCCGCCCAGGCACCGCACCGTCGCGTCCGCGCAAACACACACACCCTCCCAATCACCCTATTTACTACTACCACCCGGGCACATCTCCCACCGCATAGACGCCTACCATGTCCTCCAAACCCACGCCCTCGAAAGCAGACGAATGGACCGGCACAAAAGCTACCAAGTTCGACAAGTACGCCACCCCCCTCCCCTCCCATCCCCTCCGAACCCTCGAAATCGCGAGCGCATAATGTGTAGAAAGCGGGGCAAAAAAAGCAATGAGAATAAGAACTAGAGTAGAAATAGGAATGATGAGACGACAATGGCTGATTGATGTGTCGCAATATAGCAAAGCGTACAGCGAGTACTTTGATCCGTGTCAAGAGGCGGCGGATAAGAGTCTAAAGTGCTTGAAGAGGAATGGAGGGGAGAGAGCCATGTGCTCGGATTTCTTCCAGTGAGTCTGCTCGCCCTGGGTGTGGTGTGGTGTGGTGTGGTGCGGGAGAAGATGCGAAGCCTGGTTCTAATCTGTGTTTGTGTGTGTGAACAGGGCTTATCGCGATTGCAAAGAGCAATGGGTACGTTTCTCCCCACGAAAGCGCGTTGCTGCGATTTCTGTTTCTCACGCTTACGGACGGTGTCCGTGTCGATGCATGATCGCTAATAGCTGTGCAGCAAGCCGCGAGGAAAGAAGCGAAGAAGAATCAGGGTTGGTTTGGTTAGACTGGGTGTAATGGAAGCTTGAGTGTGAATGGCTGTACGATATCTCCTCTCCGCATAAGCACGGCGTTTCAAGCATGGGTCGGCATGCATTGTAATAATATCTGGATATTCTTGGAAGATGATGCAGCATTGCAACTCGGATAGCATGGGCCAATACTCGACAAAGTTCACGATCATAGGTCACGGCTGTTCCTGAATCATGTGGAGAACGCATGCGCCATGGCGAATGGCGAAAAAGGCAAAGGGTGAATACTCCACAGCAAGCACGGCTAAACACGACAAGCTCCGCTGAAACTTTCATCTTTCATTCATGTGCCCTATATAACCAGGTCCTGCTGTTACGCATTCACACTTATGCGATCGAAGTCTCCGGAGGGTGTACCGTCGCCTAGTTAATCTTCTTGAGCTCGACCTCGCTAGAAAAAACGTCAGCATCATGCTGCAACTTCACTTGGAAAGGAATGAATTACAAGATGAGGTCAGAGTTGGGAGGAATAAGACCGGGGAATGACCTATACAAACATTAGCATCCATGAACATGTCCACATGCACGATGACAAGCACTTACTGCTTGCCGTAAGCGAAGTCGCTGGTGATGTCGAGGGAAGCCTTCTCGCCGAGCTTCATCTGCACAACACCCTCATCCCAGCCCTTGATGACGCGACCGACACCGATGGGTGTCTGGAAGGGACCGCGGCCAGTGGTGCTGTCAAACTGCTTTCCCTTGCTGCCGTCCGACTCCTTGAGCCAGCCAGTGTACTCCATGGTGACGTTGTCGCCCTTGGTGGGGGATGGGCCGTTGCCCTCCTGGATGGTGGTCTTGGTAACACCCATTGCGCGAGCTGTGGAAGTAAAAGTTCGAGTGGTGACGCGGTGGAAAGAGGATGGATTGAAGAGGCCTCTCATGTGTGGAGTGAGAGAAATAATAGGTGGAGGATGGGAAAGGGTTCGTTTATGGGCGGGAGAAGCAGGGTCGGATGGAGGGGTAGCTTCTAGTGGGGTGGTGGGGTGGGGTCCAGATCGTCGGTGCACAGCCTCATGCGTCCTGCAAGGGCAAGGTAATCTGGGCAAGTACGACGAAGGTGGCCAATTGATCGGGCACCTCTTTGCCTATTTGGGTCTCCCGCGTGGATGAATTACATGTACAAGGGATTGCGTGATTGCGCGTACGTCGAGAAGTCTTGGGTGTTTGCCTCATCGCGGCATCCGCGATGGAGGGGACCGACCAGTGCGACGCCGGGCGTGATCCGTCTCTAGCCGACATGTTACCTTCAAATCATCCTTCTGGATATCGGAAGTGATGCGGTAGAAAGCTTATTTGTTAGTTTATCCTTCAAAGGCTCCCGAGAGGCATTGCTCCTCTGCAGCTCACCCTTGTGAGCTGAATGAGATGCGCTACTAGGTGCCTACTACAATCCTTCTCTACTTTACCATTACGAGCGCAAATACCATCGTTCCGTGAATTTTGTCATGTTTTACATCGGGAGAACCGTATGGCACGTCATATGGATGACACGATGAGAGTGGATGAAGTAGCGAAAGAGGATGACACTTGTGTCATACGTACGACGAAGTATCCGCATGTTGCGCGGGCTTCGCAAGGTCGTTGATACGATTATAAGGCATCAAACCAGTATTTATTGATTGAACGATAGCATGGGTACAATTCAGCATATGACATTGGTCAAAGCATGAGAGCATGAGAGCACAAGATACCTGTAAAGAAAACGAATCGGGAAAAGCCAGTGGTGGCTCTCAACGCGCCGTGAGTCCTACATCTATCAGCGCATTAGTAGGAGTTCGTATGTGGGTCGACAGTCAGCGCTTACCTTCAATGTCTTCTCTAACCCTAGCACTCTTCAGGCATACTTTGGTAATGACAACCCTGAAGAGGTGTGACACGCCGTTACACATGCACGCTAATGCTGGAAGAGTAAAGGCCAATATTAACAGATAGATGCTGAAATTCCGAGGGCTCCGATCGCTTCGATCAGAGCACGTAAAGATGCACTCATCCGCAGTCCATGATGATTTTAGATTTGACTAAGGTGTAAGAGCAGCATGCATATGCTCTGAACTATTGTTTCTGGTTATAAGGTCCAGCCAAGCTGGGATAGATCACTTGCGGGAAAAGCCTCGACGAATATTGATAAATGAGAATGGCGACATGAGAAACACCAAAGATGTACACAATGGTAACAACATGTCCCCAAAGAAGTAGCAAAGGAGTTGTTGTGAGAATTCTTTCCTGGATTGATATATTGCGATACCTCACAAGAGAGGAATTACGCAATCAAAGCTAGAACTAGGATTAAGCTCGAGAGGAGGACAGGTACTCTAACCGATAAATGACACACGGAATTATCATCGACCTTAGCCACCAATTTGTTAGCCAGATAGCTAGCCCAAAGACACGTGAGATGTGTTTCTGGAACACTCAGCGCGCCATCGAAACCCTTATTTGATGACCATAACGTAGCCAAAACAATGCCAGTCCAGGTATCCTCGAGTTGCGTTATATCAGTATCCATTTTGTTGTAGCCGAAGACAAAGCTGAGGTCATTGCTCTTCGGGAGAGTAGAGTAGCAATCAGATGTTTCGTTCTCTGAAGCTGTAAACAGTTGCGGTGCATAGTCACCAGTAAGAGCTATGAACTGTTAGCAGTGTTCACGATAATCATCTGAGTTAACAGCGAGGCTCTACACCCGGCTCCAATGACCTCTTTGCATGTCGTCGATTGACCCCCAGCCTTCGGGTTGCGTACAAGAATATGGCAAATCATCGCTGTTCAGATTCAGTGACGGAGGAGTCCCTAGGTAGAGTTTTTTTATCCGCTGTTCGTAAATTTCGGAATTGTCATCGCCCAGGTGATTTTGTCTTCGCCCGCTGTAATCACAGTGTCCAAAGACGCTAAGCCAATTTTCGAATAGGTTCTGTTGGTCACCTGGCATCTTGCTTTTATATCGGTGTCAGGATTGTGGGGGCAGTCGACATCGGCGCAGGATCCCATAGTGCTGTCGAGTACGTATTGCGCAGACACTGAGGTGAAGGCGTAATTGAGCAGCAGAAACGCCCGGACGAACATGCTGGCGATGTGGTCTTGAAGAAGAATAAAATTTCCGGTCTTTGTTACTGCGAAAGAGAAAAGTTGGTGGGTTTTTCTCATCTCAAGCACAGCTCAATGCGAAGCTTCTTCCAGCGCGGTGCACATTCATTGGGACATCCTTGGATCTTACCGTGTGCCGTCACCTACTAGCAGATATCAAGCTCTATCCATTCATCTTCTACCATTACTTATTGTAACACCGCGTAGATCGTGAATCGAAGGGAGACGTTGATACGCCCACGAAGTGGGTATGACATATGTTGACACGCCGTCACTGCCAAACTACCATACAAAAGTCGTTGCATGTCCGCTATACGTTTAAAGACACTAATAATCGGGTCAAGCCTTCAAACATGCATATCATGTCTGTGATGCGGATGCCTTGTGACCCTGATGGTCCGACGAAATAGCTTACCCTCGCGGATAAACCGGCGGCGATGGCCGTAGACAAGGCAGACAAGACCTGGACGTTTTGTGTTTGTTGGACTTCAGTTCCAGGGGCTTGAGACCACAGAACAGTCTTGTAGAATGTGATTTGAGCTGTGTCTACGGCTTTTCGGTATTGTAGACTTCAAAGATTCTTGAAGGTGGAGTCGAAACCTTGGACACAATCGCCACCTCTTTTACGGGACTACGCCATGATTCTAACGTCGATCCATTTCTTCGTATATAGTGTAGATTGACTCTTTGAATGAAAAGGTGTTGTTACGGGTTGGTATTGCGAAACCCAAGTTGGGATCTCAAAGTAGAGAAGATTGTTGATGTTCAGCAAGGATGCCACCTGGGTAGGATCTTAGCGCGAACGGCATCCACATGCCGCCCGAGGTCCAGGCGCTTGAGACAATACTCCCACTTGAAACCAGTCCCTGGTAATTCACACCAAGCAACTTGGCGCTCTCACATGCTTTTCATGGCTAAGCTTGGGATGGTCTCATCATGTGCCCTTCCTGGACCCCGCAATTGGAAAGACCCACCTTGCGACATTGGGAGCTGCAGGCAGTGACATCACCACTGCGATGACAGCTGCGTTATGCGTCAAGAGCTACACGGGAAGGAATGATGGCAAAATTGTTTACCTAACCTGAACCATTGGTATGCTATTTTACCCACAATCTTCTACGCTTCACGCACTGCCTTTTGGCTCACCAACAACTGTCCATCGCTGACATCATTATCAAAGCATCCTTCTACCATCGCTACCCCGCTATCCATCATGTCGGCCAGCACCCTCAGTATCAATTCGACCCTTGCCTTGCGTAACTCGCAATACAAAATCCCACAAATCGGCTTCGGTGTCTATCAATCACCCACGGACGTATGCGTCAAGTCTTGTAAGAAGGCATTCGAGGCGGGCTACCGACACATCGACACTGCGCAATACTATGCCAATGAAGAACAGGTTGGGCAATCATTAGCTGAGAGTGGTCTTCCTCGTGAGGATGTCTATATTACATCCAAGATCCTGTCTCCAGGGGAAGACATCGAGTCCACATACGACAAGGTTGTTGAGAGCGTTGAGAAGCTTGCCGGAAAGGATGGTTATGCGGATCTTTTTCTCATTCATAGCCCGAGCGGGGGCCCAGTTAAGAGGAGGACGATGTGGCTCGCGCTGAAGAAGGCCAAGGAGCAGGGCAAGGTGCGCGAAATTGGTGTCAGTAATTATGGCATTCAACACATCGATGAGCTCTCCAGTATCGACAGCGAGGAATGTCTACCTGCCGTCAACCAAATTGAGGTTTGTCACTCGCCATCTCCTCAGTCACAGATCAAACCAACTAATGCTACTAGCTTCACCCCTGGTGCCAACAGCGCGAGATTGTCGAGTACTGCAGAAAGCGAAACATCGTCATCGAAGCCTATTGCCCCATCGTCAGAAACGAGAAGGCAAACGACCAGACCCTCGCTGGTATCGCAAAGAAGCACGGCAAAGAGCCCAATCAGGTTCTCATCCGATGGAGCCTACAAAAGGGCTTCGTACCTCTCCCTAAGAGCGACACGCCCTCTCGCATTGTCGCTAACGCCGACGTGTATGGTTTCGAACTGGACAAGGAGGACATGGCTAAGCTAGACGGTCTGGACCAAGGCGCAGGTGGTGCCATTGTGCAGGCCGTTAGCAATGCTTAAATAGCTCTCCATGGCGCGCACACTGTTAACAGTGGCGCAGGTGAACAACCGGTCGAGAGATTTGGCAAACGCATCGGCTGCTAAGATCAAGCATATGCGTGGAGTACTGGAAAGGAATTACGCTCCACGTGCGCCAGCGGCCCCAACCCAGAATTCCGTAACTTAGTGAGACATGCTTCAGAGCAAGCAGTGGTGGATACATTTTGCTCTGCTCGTTATGTTTCTGTCTGCAGATCAGATAGCTGTGCTGATTCTCAGTCTGGTGATCCTGCTTGCATTTTGGATTTCATCACAGTTGGATATTAGCACTACGTTGGATACCAATTGAGAGTTTCTGTTGGATGCATACATTCACGTGTGGTGACTTGAAGTTTGCGAGTGTCCATGGTTTCCGAACATGCCACCCCACTACCCCGCCACCCCTCCTAACATCAAAATTTTCGCAACAGTCTTTTCACGCCCCCACCAATCGTTCAGTCTTTATGCTTTGATTGATCTAGATCTTGATCGCCGGACCTGATCTTCTCGCGCAGCACTCTTTTGCAAAGTATATACTGTTTGTTTGATGTCTTTTCCCCATCGGTTTTGTAGTGTACGTTCAAACTCACTTCCAAACTTCTCACTTGCCCCCGCTAATAACCATTCCAGGTAGCGGTTATCACTCCGGATTCTGATTCATCATCAGTGTCTTCCGGCAACCCCGGTTCGATTCCGGGCAAGACCTCAATTTTTTGACTTTTTTTTGTTTACCCACGGCATTTGATAGTGAACAATGCATCCATCCACATCTCTCCTTGGACTTGATTGAGGAAGGAGCGCGGGCAATGATTTTTATGGTCTTCAGTTCAACATTGTTCCTTGTGTACAATGACAACACAAATGTGTCGTGTCCACGATTACCATGTTCTCTAATAAGCATACATGTATATAAGCTAAGAAGTCGCGGGGGAGACTGCGCATTGCTAAATTGGCATGCCGCCAGGTATCACAAAGAAACATTGGTAAATAAATAAAAAGAGAGAGAGAGCGCCATCGCTAAAGTAACAGAGCAGTGTAAAGCCAAAAAACCCAAGAAATTGACAAAGGAAATGCGTCAGCAAAAGAACTTGTACACCTTCTTCCATCTAGGCCAATTCCTCTTCTCTTCACGCTCTTCTTCGATCAGCACCTGGATGTTCAATTCTCTTATTCCAGTCACAAGATCCATGTTATGCGAGCGCACGACAGAAGTGCGATACCAAAATTTGTAGGGGAAGTAGAAGGCGAGCGTGACGGGCAGAGCGAGGTAGACGCTAAAGAAGCGCTGGAGGCGTTGTGACGTGTTCAAGACGTCCATGTCGATAGGGGCGACGGAGACGTAGAACTGTGCGACGAGCACTAGTATGTTCAGCGTGAAGCCGATGTAGGAACCGATGAGACCGGGCTGGGAACGGAAAGCAAGCTCGTTCAGACTGTGGCCTTGGACTTTCCAGCCCTGGCGGAAGCGGATGTGCGCTAGACATATGGAAGACCATGTGAAGACGGCTGAGAGGGCAGATAGCGCGAGTAGCCAGTTGAAAGCGGCGTCTTGGAGACGGCGTTCTGCGCCCGCGAGGAAAGCGAGGAGACCGAGTGAGGAGGCGAATGCTATGGAGACGAGAGGGCGGCCCTGACGGTCAATGTATGCGAAGATTTTGGGGGCTTGATGTTGCTCTGCGAGTGCGGCGAGCGTGCGCGAAGAACCGTATATGGAAGAATTACCGACTGAGAGCACAGCAATCATGATGACGGCGTTGAAGACGGAGGGCAGACCTTGGATACCGGCATTCTTTATGGCGATTACAAAGGGAGAGGCGACTGCGTCGGCGTCATTCTTATCTTGGAGGAGGCGCTCGTTGTTGTACGGTACCAGTAATCCGACGATGGTGAGGGAGACAATGTAGAACAGAGAGATGCGCCAAAAGACTTGCTTCACGGCCGTGGGAAGCGACTTGCGCGGGTTTGCTGTTTCGGCCGCAGCGAGACCGACAAGTTCGGTTCCGGAAAAGGCAAAGGCTGCGTTGACAAAAACGCTGCAGAGGCCTTTGAAGCCGTTGTTGAAGGGGCCTGGGTCGCGCCAGTACTTGCCGCCAATGTAGCCGCCATCTGGGCCTCCGCCAATATTGATGATGATTCCGAGGATGATGAAGCCGATTACTGCGGTGATTTTGATAATGGCAAAGATAAACTCGGCTTCACCGTATCCTTTGACACCGAAAAGATTGATGACTATGATCAGCACCAAGAAAATGGCCACCCATGCGTTGTTGTTGACAGAGCCGTTGTTCCAGTACTCGATTGTGAAGGTCGCAGCGACAATCTCCAGTGGTAGCACAACAAGCCATTGCAGGGCATAGTTCCAACCCATGGCAAAGCCCCATGCGGGATCCAGAAAGCGAGTCGAGTATGCGGAGAAAGAACCAGCTACGGGGAAGAGCACGGCCATCTCACCCAGAGCGTGAACGGTGGTGTACAGCATGACACCGACAAGACAGTAGCATATGACGAGTGATGCTGGACCACCATTTGCTAGCGCCTGTCCGGAACCGACAAACAGACCGGTACCTTTTGGAAGTTAGCTGCAGATAGGTGACTTGGTTGACACATGGCAAAACCATACCAATGGAACCTCCAATCGCTATCATTTGCAGGTGGCGGCCTTTTAGTCTTCGCGCAAGTGGTGAGTTTGCCGTGTTCGTAGCCGCGGCTTCTGGATCGAATACGTTGCTATCGGCACCCATAGCAGCCTTTGGCGTCATCGTCATGGCGAAGTTGGGATCCCTCTTGAAACTCTCAATAACGCGCCGACCCAAGCCTTCCTGGTACCGTGATGATTCGCCATAGTAGTCGGACCCTTGTGACGCTCTTCCAAAACTCTTTTCGGTGCCGTACATGTCGTCGTCTATTGTCATGGTAGGCGAGCAGCGCGGCGGCGCGATGACAACGGGCGCGAGAGAGAAAAAAGAGAGTAGAGTGCAGATGTGCTGCAGGTCGGTCGATGTCGCTGCAGTGCGGCCGTCAAGAGAGTTTGCTTTTTCCCGTGCAATGAGGCCAGGGGGGAGGGATATGACTGTTGACGTCCAGGTCTAGGGTGGTCGGGCTTGGGCCTGTTCTTGAGCGCGAGCAGCAAGGAGCTAGAGGTGTCAAGGGTCAAGGGCAGGCCCAGATTGCTGGGACTGTCTAGCAGGTTAGGTCAATAGAGCGGCCGGGGTAAGCAGCTGCATCTGGCTTAGGTGTGGGAGCGACTTTATCGCGGCAAGATGCGTGGGCGTCTATGGAATGAGAGGCACGGCAAACAGCGTCGACTAGCACGTATTTCCGTAACCGTTGTCAAGGCCGGTGGTGCAAGAGTGTGATGTGACTCGTAGGCAGTTTGTGGCGGCGGCCTCACTGGCGCTTTTGCGAGGCTTGATCTTGAGGTGAGCTGCCAACCCTTATCCGTCGACGGAGTAATAATGTCGCACAAGCGATCCTTCGCTCCTTCGCCTCCGCCGCCTCCACTCTCTCGCACGGCGAGCCCCGACAAAAGCCCCCCAGCCCCAACGGTTCAAGCAGATGACGCCAAAACTGTCACTCTCTCGGGCCCGTAACTCTATCGACAAGATACTCCAGATTTGCGTCTCGCGTGTCGGGGTGAGTAACGGGTTTGGGCAGTGGCTACCGGCGCTATCAAGGCAGCCTCGGCCGTCGAGTCCTGCCCGCCTGGTCGCGCCTGCCTTCTCGAAGTTCAACGACGCTTGGACCGCGCTTATCGCAAATGCACACCAGCGCTCTTGCGGCATGTGCCCGCAAGACACCCATGGATGGCCACCACCACCCCACGTCCAGCATGTAGATCTGCCCCTCTTGCCCAACAGTCGTAGCCGTTGCATCGCTGCATCGCTGCATCGCTGCATCGCTGCATCGTCGTCGCTCTTTGCTGCAAGCGACGGAGAATGCGTGTCAATGGCCGTCATCTGAGTCTTCACATCTCAGTCACCCGTTGACCCGTCCCGTAGCCGCTGCATTGGCGCAGCGTCGCCGCGCTGCTTTAGGCCTTGCCCCTCCAAACCCAATACAAGCCTGCCGTTGGCCTGGAACGTGGACGAAACTAATACCCCGACAGGGATTGAGCTGCATCGTCTGGAGTGCGACACAATGGTTCGACCGACGACACCGCGTAGCAAATCACACCTGCAGTCAGCTCACGACGCCACCTTGCATGTACATTTTCCATAGACCCGAGTATGCGCGACCGCCTTCACCATGCAACTTCGATGGCCGCGTTGGTGGTACGGGTAAACCACTTGCGTCCTGCCGAACCGTCGCCCTTGACAGCACCTTCATCGTCAGCTCCTGCCGTATGCAGGGGCGACCAGGTATGCTCCTGCCTTACAATTTAACTCTATCTCCATCCCATGCAGGTACAGTCGACACTTCCTTAGCTGTCGCCTCTAGCCCTGAGCTCGTCTGCCAGACACAATATTCCAACACCAACTCACAATCTATCCCGCCTTGTTTCCAGTACGCCCGACGACGGCCCGTATTGAATGATACGCACACTCCGCCTCCGGCCCCCCCACTAAAGGCACAAGCTCGCTCGTTACCATGAGAGATACATTGGTGTAACAGTCCAGCTGCGTACTATTTCCTGCATTAGTCAGATACATCCGCCTATCTATCTAAACCAGCATTCGTCTTACCACCATGAAGGCTTTCAGCGTCATATTAGCGTCTGCTGACATTACGATTACGAAGGTGAGATGATTCTACTATCACACCATCCCACGTAAACATCCTCCCTCGGCAAGAACGCATAAACTGGACGCGACCGTTTGTGCCTGCCTTCCGTTATCGGTATGGTCTGACTATGCCCCAATGCACAAGGCAAGCCACCACCGACGCCTCCACAATATCGCAATGCGATAACACCACGGCCCAATTTCGCAAACAAAGTCCGCACGTGAGAACTTCGAAAATGGCTCACGAAATGCCCCTAGCACCCACTCACAGGAACAGGCGAGGAGCGACTGACGATCACATTTGCTTTTTCATTCCACTGCGCTTCTACGATGTATCCATTCTGTCCCATGCACTGATGCACAGACTGATCCTCCCGGTTTACCTTGCATTTTCCGGAGAAGCAGCTCGTCGCAAGTGGCGCTACACGCCGTTGCCCTCCGCACCTTTTGGTCAACCATCATGCAATCAATACAATCTACCATTATCGACAGAGCGCAACACATCGACAGGTCATAGATCCGATTACGTGCGTGTTGAGAGAACGCACAGCTGCCAAATCCATGACAACCATGGTCCTTGGGGCATTTTAAGTAGCACACCTTTACTGCGCCGTTACCACTGTATGCGCCATCTCCCACATCTCGGCTGCCGGGCACCTGCCTCGTGCGTGTCACATGGCCATTCTCCCGCACGGTGCGCAACGACATTGCGCAATGCGCAGACCAAACCTTTCTCATCGGCCATTACTCAAATGTGTGACTCCAAGCGATCAGCATGTCACTACCAATTTCACACTCGATGGAAAGTTCACCCCGGCCCTTTCCCCCGATAATCTTCCCCATTCAGAATCTAGTCAGCCGCAGGGTCGGTACTTTTACTGCACTGAAGATCACGTCCGGATCTTCCCCACGGCAGATGCAGTACTCTGTGACACTGCTTGTCCCAATTCAACCTTGATTCCGAACGTCGGGTGTGCACCACACCGCCTCTTGGACGTCAATGTGCGACCGGAGGCGTACGCTGCGTGAGTTGAGATTTTTGGTGATTCCCCTGCTGTACCTGCATTTCGTATATGCATACACGTGTCTGTGTGCGAGGTTGCTATGCGTTATCAATTCGTCATAGTAAGCGCATGAGGATGGTAGCTAGATGAGATGAAGATGATCACGACGCTTTGATTGAGGACTGTGGGTGCAGAACGAGGTAAGCGAGGAATTCAAGGGCATGACGTTCAGTGGCAGCAGTGTTTCCTTGCGACATTCTCTGGATCACATCCAATTGTACACGCAGAAGTACCACATAACATCAGCCACAAGGACGCTTTCCCACCTTCCGCCTACAGCGCTGTATGCACTGGAGGGTTAAATCGCAATTGCCACCTGTTCACCTAACAACACAATACCACAGCACATTCAATTCAAATCAAGAGGTATGCGTATAGAATTAAAATAAAACAGCAATGAGATAAGAGTATGTGTCTAGGTATCCAAAGTGAACAAACAAAGAAAACGCTGCGAGAATATGCTACAAGGAAATAAGCGATGGTGGCTGAATGAAGGATGAAGTAGAACGCTCACTACGCAACAAAATCGAAAGATGAGAATCGAAAGAGAAAGAAAAAAGAAGATGCCCGTGGCAGAAAATGGCGGGCAAATGTACACCTCGAAACCAGCCAACTCTCTCTCTCTCTCTCTCTCAACCCCCGCAAAAACCCCATCTCTTTTCCAATCTCACCAAATAAATCACCAAGCCTCCTCCTCCTCCCTCTTCTTCTTCTTCTTCTTCTTCTTCCTAAGCCAACTTTTCTTCAACTTCCAAAATATATCAACATCAAGCAGTCTCCTTCTCCTTCTGCAACGGCGGCGTCATAGGCCCCTCCTCCTCCACAAACTCGCCCTCACCCAGCCTGCCTCCAAAAGTCTCCACCTCCTCTACCTCCTCCTCTTCCTCATCTTCCTCCGTGATACCCAGAATCTCTCCGCTGCGCCGCCCCTGCACACTTCCGCCACGGCTTCCGTGCCCACTTCCTGCGTCGCCAGAGCGACTGCGCCAGCCATTCGGACTGCCGCTGCCAGCCATGCCCGTGTTGACGTTGAACATGGGACCTTTGAACACGCTTCGTTTCCGTTTTGCGAAAACGAGGCCCGGGGATTGGGGCGGGATGGCGTTTCCGTTGCCAAAGGCGGCGCTAGATTCTGTGAGGCCTGGGGGAAAGCCGGAGCGGACGAGGCGGATGTTGGAGGGAAAGGATGATGATGTTGGGGTTGCGGGAAGCACTTTTATGCTGTTGTGTGGGGATTTGGAGGGTTTGTGGGAGTGGCCTGATGTAGAGACCGCGGGGGAGACAATGGAGGCTGAGGATGTAGATGACGCTTTGCTGTGCGAATGGTGGTGGTGCGGCATACTGCGGATGGAAGATACGGACGAGGAAGTGGATTTACGACCGCGCAGACCGCCGGAGGAACGACGGTATGACGACCGTGGGGTCAATGGGGCGGGAGATGCGGATAGTCGTCTCATGGAGCCTGAGCCGTGTGTTGAACCTCGCGGTCGCGTCGGCACCTGTGGCATAGGCGGAGACTTTGGATTCGTCTGCACAGACGATCTGTGCGATGTGTTCTGCCTTCGTCGGCTTTCTGGGGATTTGCTACTCTCCGGTATCTTTGGGGACTGGCCGCTGCTGCTGGCCTTCGAACCGGGTGAGCGTGCTCGCTTAGATGTCTCTTTTATCCAATTTCGAAGTGTCAGGAGATGATTGATAAACGGCTGTTTCCGACGCCGCTTGGGCACGAAGCCGTTGGGTGAGAGGAGGTCCGGGTTGGTAGAGACGACCTGTAGCATGCTACTGCGTGATCGGCGCCGGTCCATGTCTTTCGCGGGAGGTGGCGGTCGTGAAGTGGAATGCGACTTGCGACCTCGATGAGTATCGATCGGTGGGAGAGGCTTGTCATCGACGGTGAGGTTGGGAGAAGTGCCCATTTCGGGCAGGCGTGGTAGCTCTGGCGCGCCTTGTTAAAGTCAGCATGGCTCTTACGTGGACACTGTCTTTACATACCATGCAGACTGCTGCGATTCGCAGTCCTCCCACGACTCTTGGGGGTCTGGGGAGCATGCAGACCCTCTTCGTCGGCCTCCCTGATAGTAGGCGCAAGCTTGTCTAGGCGACTACTCGCAGCGCTTAATCGTCTGAGACTCTTCGCTTCCGCCTCCTTTTCTTTTCGTTTGCGCTCTCTCCTCCTGGCTTTCCGTTCCTCCTTCTCAAGCAACAGTGCCCACCAACCGGCCAAGGAATCACATCGTTGCGCCAGTACATTCTCAATCACCATATCAATATCTACTCCAGCAGCGCGCATGCGTTGCAAGACTTCCTTCTCCAACTCGGTAGAAAATGGAGCCGGCTGTTGCAACTTCAAAATCTCCTGCTGACGCGGCGCATGCTCGGATAACCAAGGGTTCTGAAGTATATCTGCCAAAGTGGGGCGCAGAATTGGCCGTTTCGAGAGGAGTGACTGGCACAACTCTTTCGCTTGCTGTGGGAAGCTATCCGGGAATTTTGGCTCCTCTTTTAGGATTCTTGTCTTCGTGACCATTTCGTCGTCATCGTCAAAGGGCAATTCGCCCACGAGAAGCGCGTAGAGGATGATGCCCAGACTCCACACGTCTACTTTTTCCCCAGCGTACTTCTCGCCCTTTAGCATCTCCGGCGCACTGTAGCATATTGTTCCACACCATGTCTGCAGGTAGTTCGACTTGCCCTCGTACTCGCGCGTGAAACCAAAGTCGACCAACTTGACGTCGCCGTGCTTATCCAAAAGAATGTTCTCGAGCTTGAGATCGCGGTGCACACACGACTTGTTGTGGACGTAGGTGACGGCGCCGACGAGCTGGGTGAAGATGCGCTGGACTTTGGCGGGCTCGAGTGCGCCCTTGGCTAGGAGGTAGTTGTAGAGTTCATCGCCTGGACAGTACTCGAGGACCAGCCAGACCAGTTGTTCCGTGACTATGACCTCGTACAGCCGAGCGATGTGGGGATGTATGAACTGGCGATGGTGATGGATTTCGCGCGCGAGGTTGGCATCGTCCTTTTTTGCGCTCTTGAGCACGACCTGTTCGCAGTCAGCGTTGCTGTCTCTCGCATGCATGTGACAATGCCGTGAGCGTACCCTGGAGCCATTGCTGAGTTTATGCGACGCCAGGTAGACCTTTCCAAAACTACCCTTGCCTATAAGCTTTCCAAGTGTGTAGTTCCCGACGGTCTTCAGATCGGTCGCGGCGAATTCACTGTCCGGGGTCAGCACACAATGGCATGTGGAACACGCGTCGAGGGGTGCAATAGGGCAAGCAAGACATACTCAAGTAGCTGTTTGTACGAATTTGCAAGCTGCTGCAATGCGAATATTAGCATGCGTCCCTCCAGTTTGCGCTCTGGATTTGCTTGTTGCGACGCACAAGCGTTTGCGGCTGGCAACAGGGCATATAAGACTCACCTTCTTCCTCTGGGCCTGAATCTCAGCCTGGGCTCTGAGGTTTGACTGCATGGAATGATGCGCCGCTGCTCCGTGGGGTCGACTGCGCAACCAGCGTCATCTATGGGCAGGAGAGTGGTCTGGCGAGCGCGCGCCGCGGAAGAGAGCGACAAAGATGCAGTAGAGGCGTTTGGGAACCGGGCGGAGACGACGGCAAACGCCAGGGGCCTAGTGCGTTCGAGACGGACGACGATAAGGATACTAACTTTGGCCGGCCGGAATTGAGGAGAGGGATTCAAACGTGAATATCGCGGAGGGGGATTGGACGGGTGCCGTCAGATCTCTCCTGAGCTTGGTCGCTGGTGCTGCCATGGGCTCGGGGAGCGCGATCCTGGTCGCAGATCATCCAGATGCCGCTCACCTGGGAAAGGGCCCCGGATTTCACGCGTTGCGACGGCTGTCCTCTGGGAACAGGTATTGTTTTTCTGACAACCGTCAAATCAATCGCCGCCGTACCATGCGTTCACCAGCCATGAGCCGGAGAAGCGGCCCCTGGTGAGTTGCCCGTGTCTCCACCTCGACGGTTGCACAAAACGTACCCCGGAATTCAGGGACCGAAATACGAACAAGCAACGCGGCCGCGCAACGGCAGGTCGATAGCACGATACAAACAATCCCGACCATCTGAAACGAGATAGGATTTGGATTTCACATCTACAGTTTGCTACTTGGCCCACCGATGTACGTCTGCCCCAACTTCAGCATGTCAATCGCCTCTTGTACCATCTCATCAACAATCTCTTTCGCCGGCTTGATGTCTCCAATCACGCCCGCAACCTGGCCCATCAAGAACGGAATATCTACATCCTTTCCGTCGTCCATGTCCTTTGCAAGTGGAACAATGCCTGCCTCCGTCAACTTCTTAATCTCGTCCTCCCTCTCATGCCACTCCTTGATATAATCGTTGTACTTGACCCGCAATGGGCGACCACTAACAACCAGTGTGCGGCCTGTATCTGTAAAGTCAGCAGAGACGACGTTCTCTTTGTGCATCTGCGAGCAGCCGGCCTCGGTGGAAGCCACGAAACGTGTGCCGACCCATACACCCTGTGCGCCTTGCATCAAGCTGCTGGCCAGACTGCGGCCGTTGTATATGCCTCCTGCTGCTACTACCATAGCTGGCTGACCAGTCAATGGGCTCTTGTATTTGCGCGCCATGTCCACGACGGACGGGATCAGGATGCTGTTTGCGATGTCGCCCGTGTGGCCTCCGCCTTCTCCGCCCTGCGCGCACACAATATCGACGCCCGCATCGAGCGCCTTCTTCGCATGCTTGGGGTGGCCAACCATGTTCATAATCAAGATGCCTGCTTCGTGGAGCCTCTTAATGGTCCGCTCTGGCGGCACCCCAACCGCACTGACGAACAGCTTCGCCCCGTTCTTGATTGTGACTTCGATGAGGTCGTCAAGCTGACCGTGGGTGTAGTCGTGGTTCGTCTTGCGGGCACTGCCTCCGACCTGGGGCAACGCTAGGTCGACGCCGAATGGGAGACTTTTGTCACTGAGATTTGACTTGAGGTCGTCGATGATGGATTGGAGCTGTTCGGGAGTATAGCCTAGGCCGCCAATGACACCGAGGCCGCCTGCATTCGAGACGGCTGCCGCGAGAGGACCGCCAGAGGTACGCGCCATACCAGCTAGTATAATGGGGTACTGGATCCCGAGCAGCTTCGAGAGCGGCGTTTGCAAGGTTGGTGGTGACATGTTGGCGCAAGTGCTAAGAGCCGCGCGTGGATGATTTCGAGAACAGTCCTATGTCAGGTTGGGCTAACACGATGCACGTACAAAGAGCGCAAGGCTGGAGGAACTGTAGCTATACGCGATGCCATTACGAGTCTGGGGAAGTGGATGCTAAATAGCGGATGTGCCTGGCTGCTCGACGACAAGGGTATTGCGGGGAAAACTTGGGAGCATGAGCCGAGGCATGTTCATGTCGACCTCGCCCACCCGTTCTATGCTTGGCCACTGCCGACAAATGCCCGCCTCGGCCGACCTCCTAGGTGGAATTGACTTTAGCTACTCGACCATTTTTTGTCAAAGCAATTTTTCACAGAATACCGAGTCGTCAAAGTCATCAAATTGAACAGCATACTGCATGATTGATGCCATGCCAAGTATTTATCCTTGAACCTCCAGTCTGGAATAAACAAGTATAAAGCGCTTCAATCTATCTCTGGGCATGATCATCTGTATGGTTCATCCCATGAACCATATCAATAGTCTTCCAATAATTGCCTAATCTCCTCATCACACAAACGACAAATGCTGGTCACGGTGTCTTGGGCAGATTACGAGGACTGGTCTTCAGCCGAAGGTGGCAGGGTAACATTGGTAGACTGCGAAGAGGACGAAACGTGAGTGACTGACATTGCTATTAGCGTTTGACTCCATTCATTTGCCCATTTGCCTGTTTGTGCCCGTTGACTTTATCCTGCGCAACGGGTTGTGGTTGCGGCGGCGGTGGGGGTGGGGGTACAGGTCCAAAGGGCCGACGTTCAGGTGCCGGTTCTACACCATCTTCCTCTGTATCATCGTCGTACTCTGCGCTATCTTCGTCTTCATATTCGTACTCGCTCTCTGTGACCTCCTCGTCCTCCTCGTCATGTTCCTCTTGCTCCAATTCGTGCATGGGAACCTGCCCGCGACCTTGTGCTTGCATCCCACGACATAAGGTTTCTAATCGAGCAATTTTCTTACGTTGATCCTCGTTCTCTCTCGTCCGCTTGGCAAGCTCTTCTTGCATCTTCTGGCGCTCCTCCACCATCTCGCCAATGTTGCGGTTTGTAATGTCTTTGTGGCGTTGCAGATTTTGGTTCTCCTTTTCGAGGCGCTTCGTCTTCTTGGACATCTCTTCCATCTCTTTGCGGAAAGTGAGGAAGAGGTCGTTGGAGTTGTTGAGGGTTTCCTCGACCTGCATCTGGTCAGTATTAACCATGATGATACAGACCAGCTAGGGGTTATGGGGGTAGACGTACCTGTTTAAACTTTTCCACGTATATATTGAGTTGCGTGCGAAGTTCGGTTTCTGTCTGTGAAAAGGTCGACACCTGACGAGTCAATTGGTGTGACTTGGACGATTCGGCTTCTTGTTGTTTGCGCTGCTGCTCAAGGCGGGCAGAATGGTACTGTATTTCGAGCTCCTTGAGGCGCAGCATGGAGTGATACTGTAGCTCGCGTAGTTCGTACTGGTCAATGAATGATTTGAACTTTTGCCGGAATCTGAGCCGGTTAGCTAGTGTCGTGTGCGTAAGTAGATGCACTCACAACTCATCCAGTTCTTGCTCTGCTTGATTCTGTGGCTCTGGCCCATTCGCAGCAGCTATGCAATCGCTCACATCGTGTACGAGATGCTCAAGGCGGTCGTGTAGTTCTTGGCGGGCGGTGGACTCGCTGGTTTCGAGTTTGTGCAGCTCGTCCTTGAGCTTCTTGTTCTCCTTTGCAAAGTCACGCGACAGCTTGTCTAGTTTGTCCTTCATTGTAGTGACCTTGTTCAGCTCCGACCTCTGCGCATCCTTCTCTTTCTGCAACTGGTCGCCACGCTTCTTCGCCTTCTGGTGCTCGCGTTCCGTGCGCTTCATGTCGGATAATAATTCGGTATATCGCTTCTGCACAACCTCGAGGCGAGATAGTGGGCCATCTATGTTGGAGAGGAGCGAAGAGAGTTCGCGGTTTGCTTTTTTGACTTCGCGTTCTGTCCATGCCATGGTCAGCCAGCGATTCATATGATACAGCCCGGGTTCGATGCGATGCAGACATGGCCTGCGCCACCCAGAGTGTCCCCGCCCCCACAACGGCAATCGCAACATGTAGACGCACCGATTTCAAGTTCCTGCTCCTTGTCTCCCGCCTGGTCCAGCTCGAGCTGGGCGATCTTGGCCTGGATCTGCTTCTGCTGCTCCGAGGGGTCGGCGGCCTTCTTGCCCTTGGCCTTCTTAGCGGGCGCTGGGGCGGGCGCAGGCGCTGGGTTATGCTGTGCGGGCGCCATGTTCGCGGGCGAGGCAGATGCGCTGCGGCTTGCTTCGTGGTGCGGTCGGGACTGGGCAGACGTCGGCTGGCGCTGTTGGGCAACGGTTGCCATGAAGCCGTGACTCTTCGACGGAGCGCTTCAGCTTGTGGACCCCCTCGTGTCGCCTCTGATGGATCCCCCGCCTACGCAGCCACGCCCATGTATCCTCGGAACAGGTGTCTATGCAGCCGAGTCGCGCATCCGCCGTGCAGCAGCAGCCGGTTTGCAATGCGCGCGTAGTGACAGCGGCCGTCTTCCGCTGGCGTCTCGGAACTGCCTGAGTCGGAAACAGGCGCCCAGCGCAGTCAGGGGGGGGGGGCGTCAATATGTCTCGTGCAGCAATGTCTATCGTCGCAGGGTCGTGCAGTCGTCGGAATCCGATCGGGCAATGTCTCGTGGCGTGGGTCGAGGAGGGAGGAGGGGAGCAGAAGTCGGTGGTTTCGTCGATCGCGGAAGGCTCAAGACAACCATCTAGTCTCCACCACGCCCTCGACCGTCAATATCAAACAGTAGCAGGCCGAGAGACTACGGGCCTAGCCAATCCGATAGGCCGTCCGTCCTCTTACGCATCCATATCCCATACAGGCACACGCCTGCGTCTTAGTAATTTTGCGGGCTAGACTCGTTTGGTACATGGCCACCCTCGGCCAATCGGCGGGACAGGCGTCATTGATGGCGGGTGCTTTTGACATTTCAGGTCCCGCGACTGAGGCATTGCGCCCTTCTGCCATCCACCCCCAAACCCGAACATGCTGCGCTCCGTCGGCCGGCAGCTTCCAGCGCCTCGCAATGCCGCCATAACCCCGCACAGGCTGTCAACCATCACTCGCCGTGGCTATGCCGCCATCACCGACGTCTCCAACTTCCCCAATGTCGGCGAGCAGCTTCATGGCTTCACTCTCAAGCGCGTCAAGCAGGTGCCGGAGCTTGAGCTGACCGCGCTGCACCTACAGCACGACAAGACCGGCGCCGAATATCTGCACATTGCCCGCGAGGATACGAACAATGTCTTTTCCATTGGCTTCAAGACCAACCCGCCAGATGCCACCGGAGTGCCACATATCCTCGAGCACACCACCTTGTGTGGCAGTGAGAAGTGAGAGAAGACCCTCCGACTGTTGCACCGAATACTGACAGCTCAGGTATCCCATCCGCGACCCCTTCTTCAAGATGCTCCCCCGCTCCCTATCCAACTTCATGAACGCCTGGACGTTCGGCGACCACACTGGCTACCCATTCGCCACTACAAATTCCCAGGACTTCAAGAACCTCATGTCTGTATACCTCGATGCGACGCTACACCCGCTGTTGAAAGAGAGCGATTTCACCCAGGAAGGGTGGCGGTTGGGGCCCGAGAACCCGCTAGCCAAAGAGTTGGACGACCCCAACGCAAAGCGCATAGTCTTCAAGGGTGTGGTATACAATGAGATGAAAGGCCAGATGTCGGATGCGAACTACCTGTTTTATACCAAATTTCAGGACCACTTTTACCCGGCCATCAACAACTCTGGAGGCGACCCGCAGAAGATTACCGACCTTACCTGGGAGCAGCTACGGAAGTTCCACGCCGACCACTATCATCCCAGCAACGCCAAAATTCTCACCTACGGAGATATGCCGTTGGCCGAGCACTTGAAAGAGGTGGACAGTCGCTTGAATGGCTTCAGCAAGATATCTGTGAACCAGGAAGTCAAGGCGCCAATTACTCTGGACGGTCCAAAGCACGTCACTGTCCCCGGACCCTTGGACCCACTGGTTCCTCAAGACAGACAGTACAAGACTTCAGTCACTTGGATGATGGGCGACACTGCTGATGCTGTGGAGAACTTTGCGCTTGGTGTCTTGAGCAGCCTTCTCATGAGCGGTTACGGATCGCCCTTGTACCGTAACCTTGTTGAATCTGGGCTTGGAGCTGACTTCAGCGCAAACACTGGCTATGACACTGCAGGAAGACGAGGTGTCTTCTCTGTAGGATTGGATGCCGTCAAGGCAGAAGACGTAACCAAGGTCCGTGAAGCTATTGCTGAAACCTTCCTGGAGGCAAGAAAGAGCGGTTTCGACAAGATCAAGGTGGATGGTATTCTGCATCAACTGGAACTATCACTGAAGCACAAGACAGCGAGCTTTGGCATGGGTATCCTTCAAAGACTCAAGCCGAGTTGGTTCAACGGCATCGACCCAATGGAAGCTCTCGCATGGCAGGAAACCGTTGATGCTTTCCAAAAGAAGTACGCCGAAGGAGATTACCTGGAAAGCCTCATCGAAAAATACCTGCTCAACGACAATACTTTAACCTTCACCATGCAGCCTTCGGAGACATTCAGTCAAGAGCTTGTGGACGAAGAAAGTCAGCGACTAGCAGCAAAGATTGCAGAGACCACCAAGCAGTTCCCAAGTGAGCAGGAGGCGCATAAGTACCTGGAGGAGCGAGAGCTTCAGCTGCTGGAAGTCCAAGAGAAGGCTAGGAACGAAGATCTGAGCTGCTTGCCTACTGTCCATGTTAAAGACATTCCACGAGAGAAGGAGAGAAAGCCACTACGTCACACCGATTTGAATGGCGTAAAAGTGCAATGGCGTGAGGCACCTACGAATGGCCTCACATACTTCCGCGCTGTACACAAGCTGCAGGACCTCCCAGATGAGTTGCGCGAGATGATCCCGTTGTTCACAAGCGCCATTATGCGTCTTGGTACCAAGGACAAGACCATGGAGCAGCTGGAGGAACAGATCAAGCTCAAGACAGGCGGCATCTCAGTAGGCCACCACTCTTCTCCGTCGCCGCTGTCGCTCGAGACCTACGAGGAGGGCATGGCTTTCTCAGGCTATGCGTTCGATCGCAACATTCCTGATATGTACGAGCTTCTTAGAACTATCATACAAGAGACGGATTTCGACGGACCGGAAGCAGAGAAAAAGATTCGGGAATTGTTACAGAGTTCAGCAAGTGGCGCGATCAGCTCCATTGCTGAGTCTGGTCATGCCTTCGCCATGCGTTTCGCCGAGGCTGGCATTAGCCCTGTGGGTCGTCTGACCGAAGAAACTGGGGGTCTTACTCAGGTCAAGCTCATGACTGCGCTGGCATCGCAAGAGTCGCTTGTCGATGTCATCCAAAAGCTCAAGGCTATCCAGTCTTTCACAATCGCCAACAGCAACCAGCTGCGCGTTGCGCTCAACTGTGGTAGCGAGAGTTCAACACCCAACCAAGAAGCACTCAGTCGATTTTTGAACACGCTACCAAAGGACGTCTCGGTACCAACCACGACACAACAAAAGCAGTATCCGCGTAACGCCAAGTCATTCTTCCCTCTGCCTTACCAAGTCTACTACTCCGCTCGCGCTGTACCGACAGTACCTTACACCGACGCTTCCAGCGCGCCTCTCGAGATTCTCTCCAAGCTCCTGACCTTCAAGCAGCTGCATCCTGAAATCCGGGAAAAGGGTGGTGCTTATGGCGGTGGCGCCTACGCGCGCGGCCTCGGCGGTCTTTTCGGCATGTACTCCTACCGTGACCCCAACCCACAGAACAGCATGAAGATCATGTCTGAAGCCGGAATTTGGGCACGGGACCGCGCATGGACAGCTCAAGATCTCGAGGAAGCCAAGCTCAGCTCCTTCCAGGGCCACGACGCCCCACAGAGCGTCAGCCGCGAAGGCATGCGAGAGTTCCTCTCCGGCGTCACAGACGACATGCTGCAAACTCGACGCGAACGTCTCCTCGACGTCACGGCCGAGCAAGTGCAAGCCGTAGCCGACGAATTCTTGGTCAAGCGCGCTCAGGAGAGCAGTGTTGCCATTCTCGGCGAAAGAAAAGACTGGGTGAAGGAAACCGACGGCTGGCAATTCAGGGACCTGGGCATGGCTGAGGCGGCCAAGGCAGCCGAGGAAGCAGAAGGCGTACCACAGAAGGAAGACGGTATCCCAGCTATCGCCAGCTAATCCCGTCAGCATTATGCCCTTACGACCCTGTATAGTATGTGTATGATATAGAGAAAGATGGCTAGCATTATCGGGCGTTTTGTAATCGAGTGGGCTGAAGTAAGTCAGTTGAATGCATAGCCCTGTTCAGCTCGCTCTTTCCCTTTTCTCTCGATCTCGTTCACTTCTCCCCATCCCATCTCACATCACCTCAACCCACTCCCCGTCCCATTATCTCTTATCGCCCAGCGGTCCAAGCTCCCCGCCTCACTAAACAAGCAAAAGTCACTCTCATCCCCCTGTTCCCTCTTTTCCCTCTCCACACCAGCGCAACGAACAGAACTTCCACAGACACCCATGCATTTCTCCCCCATTGCTGGTTGGCTCTGTAACCCCCCTCTTGTCTTACAAGGGCTGGGGGCTTCAAATGCGCAAGAAAAATCGCCGTCGTGTGTCCCCCCTTCCCCATCTACCCAGTCGTCCTTCACCTTGTTACGGGGTGAATGAGGACTCGGGAAGAGGGGGGGTTGGCTGATGCAAAAGACGACAACACCTGCTTTCAGACCTACCTGAATTTATTTTTTGAGCGAGACTTTTCTCCTGGTAGACTAAATGTAGGGGTACATTCTTCTTCGTCATTATCGTGTGTCACTATGGGTATCTAGTTTATGTACAGTCTTTATTCATTAGGTTGACTACAACTCGATTTGTGTCTCTTCGACCTCAGCGTGTCGCTCCTTCCCGCGGACTTCCGTAGCCTTGATGATGAGGCGACGGTAGTCCAGCACAGCTTGTTCAAGCTCCTTGCGCTTCAATGCTTCATGGTCTGAATGCGCGACGAAGATGGAGCCAGGGCCGTACAGGTACCTCTTGTGGTCGCCAGACAGGTTCGGCACATCGGTGCCGTAGTTCACAGTCATAGTTTCAAAGCCGTCGATATCGCAATTCATATCTACGACGCCGTAGCCTTCGCTCGCCCACTCAATGTCTAGATCGCCGCCTTCTTGCTGCGCAGAGGCCTTGACGTCCTTGAGCGCGTTTAGGATCTGGCCGCGGACGAGATCGGGGGTACCGGCTGCGAGGCGCGTGGCGATGTTTGCGGTTGCAGTCTCGGCAACGACATTGGCTGCGACGCCGCCTTGCACGCGGCCAAAGTTCATGGTCGTGTTGCCGTACTTGGTCGACCAGGGGAGGTGGTCGCGTAGCTTGAGCAGCTCGCCCAAAGCCTCGACCATGATGTCGTTGGCGCTCACGCCGAGCCATGGGTATCCAGAGTGCGCTGCTTTTCCCGTCGCTTTGACGGAGAAGCCGAGCATGCCTTTGTGGCCGCAGACCAGCTTTGCTTCTGTGGGTTCGCCGAAGATTACGATTTCGTGCGAGGACGGGCGTTTGGTCCAGTCGCTGAATGCGCGCATGCCGTCGCCGCCGGTCTCTTCGCCGACGACGAAGAGAAGCGATATGTCGTCTTGGAGGCGCCCTTTTATCGCTTCCGCTGCGATGATCATGGGTGCGACGCTACCTTTCGCGTCGACGCTTCCTCGCCCCCCAATTATGTCTGTCGTCTCATTGTAGTAATATGGCCAGTATGGCGGCACTGTGTCGATGTGCGATGAAAGGAGGATTGTGGTCTCGCGCTTGCTGCCGTACGCAAGCAGGTTGTATCGGTCTTTAGACACTTCCTGTCGTTCTACCGTCCAATCGTGCTCGCGCAGGTACTTGGTAAGCCAGTCGCCGACGTCTTCTTCGTTTTCTGTTATCGACTCGGTTTCTATGAGCTTGCGGTGCAAATAGAGGAGCTCTTTCGAGGCGGAGGGCTCTAGAACAGCGGGTTCGGCGGTTGGGGAGTGGGATGGTACCGCGGCGAGGGCGCTGAGCGCGAGAGAAACGATGGGGAGGGTTCGGAGAATCATTTTGGGGGCAGCGATGATGTGTGCGGCCTCAATTGGAGGCTGTTGTTGGGCTTGTTTGGGACCAAGAAAAGCTGGATAGCCTGGTACTGCGAAGCTTAGAGCTTCGACCGGCCCGCCTATGACGATCGATCGCCGACTCTAGCACCTTCCTCTTTCTGAACCCATGCACGACACGTCGCGTGAACAACGCCAAACACTCCCTGCCGCAGCCACAATGTAGCCTGCTCAGGTATATGGAAAAGCGGCATCGTACGCTTCACGAATTGCCGTAAATATGCATATCGGCCCTCACCGAGCTGCTGTCCGCACCCCATACCGGTCTGCTCTGCACGACTCATTTTCTCCGCCATCAGTGAGACAAGAAGCCGACGGGTGCAACGCTAGCTAATGACAAGTACTTGGATACAGTTGAGAAAATTGTAAACTCCCATACTGGCCAAAAGCTCGCAAACAAATGCATCAGCCCGACACGATCGGTGTAGAATCTAAAGGATTGTGGCTTTGCCAGCAGAAACTGCCTTGCATGCTTATTGATCCCGAGGCATTACGAGCATAATTTCGGAGCCTAACGCTGGGCTGTGACAAGTGACTTCTGCTGCAGGCGACTCGCAAGTCGTTCCCGAACAGGTTGCTCCCGTCCAATAGCCGCGCGGTTAGAAAGACGGGCAGTGTAGAAGCCTGAAACAAGGCCTATCGTATGGAGAGCCCCAAATTGAACCGCAGCGGTGCGCTTCTCGCTTTCAGAGGCCGCCCCCTACCGCTCAGAGCACTTCATTTTTGTACGATCGAGTATTTCATCAGTCATCCTCCCACCAACCGCCGTCTGATTGAAGTATACAACCGCTGTGAATCAAGTATCGTCCGGCTATCTGATAGAGAAGAACTAGTATGATACACTGAGTCCGGCCACGTGCTACATTTTCATACAGGCAGAACAGATGTTGACTCAACCCGTCAGGACAAGAGAAACGATACCACACCATTGCGCCAGCGACAATGCTATCCGAAGTACGATCAGAGAATATCTGTTCGCCAGGTCTCGGAAAATCTTCAGATGCCATTCCCCCATCCCATACATCCTCGTTGGCGAAAGATAGGCTATCTGCCAGACCAGCGCACCGCTCGTCCCGACGAGTGAGCATCGCGACACGGCAAAGAAGCAAGGACAGCAAACGTTCAGGGCACGGAAAATATTGGAACCCAATATTTTTCCAGCGTCGTTCTCTTGACCAGAAAGCGATTTCACAACAGTACTCTGACATCTTCAGCTCACATAATGGCACTGACAGCGAGAGTACCACGGAAACTGAGCCCAAGTCGTCCCAGAAGCAAGCAGTCGATGAACCGTTTAGTGAAGAGCTGATCGATATGTTCCTCCAAGATTGGGATGTATCTATCCCTTCCTGGGAAGCAAAAGTCGTACGACGCTTTTTCGCATATGAAAATGATGAAGCATCTACGCAACATGATAGTCAAGCTTGGGCTTGGCTGGACGATCGTGAATACTCCACTGGCCTTCCTGGCGAATACCCATCGAGAATGAGCGATATAGAGTTGCGTGCAGCCCTGAACCAACCGGTATTGTTTATCATTTTTACTTGAAGTATTTATCTAATTGGACTCAGCGATATGATCTCTGCCACTTTCCAGATGTTGACCGGCGCTTAATGTAGGGGATCTCAATACCTGCGTATGTTTCCAAATTTGAGAGCTCATGATCTTTTAGATATGTCTCAAAGCTCACACCAAACTTCATCCGAGTACTTGCTATGACAGCTTGGGATCACCAGCTCACTGCTATACGTGACGCAGTGTGTAAACACATTATGATGGAAACGTCTATCCAGGTACATGTGCCAGTAAGTACGAAAGTTCGTTAGTGGCAAAATGGGCATAAACACTTTCACTTACGCCTCGAACAGATGCTCGGTTTCCCGACTTTCCATCTGGGGTTCCACTTAGCCTATCTAGTATTACGCAAGACTGATTCTAAAATCTCGACGATCGACGAGGATGATAGCAGCAAAACAACTGCTAAGGACTCATCGATCGATATCTCATTTCTGGACTTGGAACCCTCTTGTAGTTCTGCTGCCTCTCGTTACTTTGTTCGAAAAGCCAACATCAGTATCGTAACATGTGGATGGAGCAATACCCAGTGGACAGGTTATGCTTTTGCAAACACTAGGCTCGAGGAAGACAAAGACGAGGATGAAGAGGAAGAGGGAGAGGAAGAAGAGGACTGCGAGCTATTTAAGCGAGATCTCTTTTCAGCTGAGAGCGGGCTCGACTATACTACAGACGCTAATTTTCCCCAGTGGGACGCACGGCGATACTGGCTACGGATCGTCGCAATTCGCTGTCAGTTGGTTCTTAAAGAATGGCAGTACCTAGTTCGTACCATCGAAGAAGGAATTGAAGCCTGGGTGAGTCCCTGAGTTACTGATCAGGTATGAGACCCAGCTCACCATCGGACAGCAAACAAAGGATCCATGCAGCGGTAGCACTGGGGAATTAGACTTGGACCCAAAAGCTGTACGCAATTCTTTGGATCGGACCATTCAAGTGATGCAACTGTTGCGCACGCTCAGCGACACTCTTTCGACCACGCTACGCGCACACAAGAGATTCGATGAACCCGGTGGAGACAACTGTTACTTCTCAGACATCACGGACCAGACATCTATAGCGAACAGCATTAGAGAATCCTTTGGAAAGCTCTCAGACCTCTATCTCCGGCTGGTTTCACTTGATGCTTCCTGTAAGCATTTTTCGACTCACGTAAGTCAGCAAGCCGCCCAAGTAACTGCACTGGCCGGCTGACAGCATTCGCAGCTCGGACGTATTCTGAATCTCGAGAGCAACCGCCTGACAGTCGAAAGCAACAAATTGAACAAAGACAGCAACAAGCTGAGCATGGAAAGCCATAGCCTTAGCGAGCGGACACATGAATTGAACGTCCGAACCAGCGTTCTCAATGATAAAATCCGAGAACTCAACGAAATGAGCACGAAGGCGGCATGTGCCAATCTGGCCGCTGCGGCAAAGACAAGCAACAGCACACGCGTAAATCTCGAGGTATGCACTCGTCCCTTGGCAATGTTTCCAGTCGGTAATAACAACAACAAAGTTACTTCTGTTTACTACACCGTTGGGAATGGTCCTTCAGTACTTTGGGTCCGAGAAAGACATATTTGCTTTCGACAGGAACCCCAAAACGTTCGTGTTGGCTACCGTGGTCGTCATGCTAGTACTGCGGCTCTTCGCACTAGTGTTCGAGCATGCAAGCTCTTTGCTTAAGATTTGGCCTTGGAAAATGCCGTTTACATCTAACGAGCGCAATGAACAGTCGCCAGCAGATCGTTCAGGTAAGGTTCCTCATGTTGTGCGGCATGGGTGAGACGCTAACGGTCGCAGATGGTATGGAGCTGGAGACAGTGCAGTCCGTATGAGCGCATAGTAAGCTTCTCTAACATTCCAGTTACATTTATTAGCTTATCAGTCCCTTAGATTCGCTTTCATGTGGTCAACTGCCCGTGTTTCGATGTGAATGTTGCCTACTCGGCAGGAACGAGCTCACCAAAAACCGCAGCGCGAGGGAGGGGGACTTTGGGTCCCTCCCCAACGCCTCTCGTGTCAGTGCAAATGCAGTGAACCCTACTACTCAGTTCGGCGCTGGAAACGGTCAAGAAGAGCGCAGTTGCTGACTTTATTGGTTACGCGCAATCTAGACACACTAATTTCTGGTAAGCGTGTCTTTCTAGCCGCCCCCACTTCCGCGCTCGCCCGGGTGGTCCCAGTCGATGTCACGGCTCCCAGTCGTTCAACGCATCACCTGATTTCCTCTCGTTCTGTCAGAGCTTCGTCCGAACGTCAGCATTCAAGAACTCGGTATCTTCCTCACAGTATCTCTGCACTTGGTGCGTTTCTAGGGCCAACTTTTCAATACACTTATTTACTTATTTCGGCCCCGCACTTACATCTTCTGACCAAGTACACCTTAGGCTTGGTGGAACATTCCACAAACACGAAAACAAACACAACCCTGGTCTCTACAGCTGCTAGTCTTCAAGTGGCACTCGAGAAAGCTGCCCATGGGTGGCTCGTTCAACCCACCGTCACCTGATGATCTTGCCAAAGCCACGGCCACCAGCCTTGGATTTTCTCAATTCACGATCTGTTGCTAAGTTCCTATCGTCAACACCGAAGTTAGTTGCTTTGGCGTGAGCTACCTCGAGAACGAAAGTTGATTATATCGAAAATCGCACAGAACCTATCACGGTAAATTCCGATGCATGTACAGATCAACCGCGACAGCCACCTAGGCGCTGCGAGTAACTCCAATCTACTCTCAATCATGGAGGATACCATGTGAGTCCATTTCCTCTAAACCGCTTTTGGAAATCATCTCGTTTATCCGCCACAATGGGAATTTTGAACACTTGCTCCATCCATGTACCGACAACGTTGAGCCTATATAGCCAATGCGTGGCCTTGGAAATGAGAGGTAATGGCTTTCCTATAATCTCTAATTATTTCATCGGTTCTGATGGAGTTCCAGGCCACCAATGCCCGTCAGGCTGGCTATCCAGACCTTCGTGAGTACCAGTAAATCGTTTCAAGGCCTGGCAAGTTTATGATCTTAGGCCAAGAAGCGCCAGATATTTATCTGGAGATGTGTAAGTGCTCCACTCTTGATAGCCGACAAATTAGCTGATCGAACTAGTGTAGGTGCTCTACCGCCAACATCCCGATATCCAGCGCAGGATGTCCGCAATGTGGATGTGCCCGATGCCCATACTGCAGCACAACACGTGTGCAAGTTCGACCGTCGGGACTCGTATAGACAACGTTCGATTGAGGATATGGCAGTCGGATGCAAGCATAAAGATGTATTGTGCGTGGAACACTATAGTCGGATCTTGAATGACGGGCGAAGTCAGACAAGCGCTCCCACCATTGGTCTTTCTTTCGGGGCCAACGTGTTAGAGCGCAGAGGTTATATGAGGGCGAACGCATCTGCCAAAACATGGGGAGACTTTTCGGCCGGCTCTGGCGGGCTGCATCCGGAAAATCGTTTGCCAACTTCAGAGAATTATGTCCATGACCGTCATGGTGTTCCAGATAGAGTGAGGTGGTTTCGGAGCGGCCCCGGGCCATGTCAAGGCCAAAAACTATGAGATAATACTTCAATCTTTACAAATATTTGTAGGCTCGCTTTCCGTTCATGTATTCTACATTCCTTCAACCTTAGCTAAGCATTGAGCTGACTTTATTTGTAGGTCTACATCTCTGAGAATGGTCATGCGTCTCGTCGATTGGTTGTTTCATGGATGACTACACGTGACTCGGAACATATTTCGTGATCAGCGACGACCCGATTGGATCTATCCCAATCAGCTCTTCTTGGCTACCAAATCTCATTCCTTCCGCATTGCAGGAGATGATATCTCTCTGTTCAATAGATGTTCAAAAATCTCACAAACTCTTTCCGGTTCGACGATTCGTCATGACAGCTTGGGGGTGCTGTTGGACCCGTCAAATACTACCAAGGCAATGACTAGGTAAATGTTTGGGTTCGAACAGGGGTATGGGGGGAACAATATGTCGTCAAACGTTAGACTAGGTGGACATGTGCTATCTGTTCACATGATCGGGAGCACCGAAAGCTCTTTGTCATGATCGACATGTGCCGGCGTATTTCAGAGGCAGCTGGGTTCGAAGGGCAATCTTCCGGTATGTGCTCTCGCCAATGAATGAGAATTCTCGCGACGCCTTCATGCATGTAAGACGGGTGGTCGTTGCAGCCCAACGTCACAATGACAGCTTTCAGCCTTGCAATTTCTAATTCGTAGTATAATCAATTAGATAATGTCATCATTGCCGTATCGGAGCGCTGAACTCCGCGCTCGATCGATACCCGACCCGGTTCCATCAGCCAGGGCGCTGGGTCCCGACATCTCGTACGCCTGAAACCGACGAGGCGTCCAAAGAAGGCAAGTGAAGCCTCGCGGAGCGCCTTGATCACACAGCTTAAACGCCTGAATACGTGTAAGATCGGGATAGGCATGGCATGATATTGCGATATCGGCATGTCGTCCTCGTTGGTCAGTCTTGCCGGTGGTTCGATCAAGAAGGGAGTAAATGGCACGAGGATTTGAGAAGGCAAACATAACCCGGACGACATTATCTTCTAAATATGAGCCTAGCTGTAGCAATTATCTTTTCGTGTTTGAGCTCGTACCACCCTCAACACTCTGGTACCTCCGCACCATCTAATAATCAGGACTTATTCCTCGTTCCACGACTGCGCTCTCACCGATCTATCGCACTCATGTTGCATTCCCCTCCTTCGTGCAACAACTTCAGGAGACTTAGAAGGCGAATACTTTGATCGGTTTAGAGGTTCACGTTCACCCTGTAAGTCGATATTTCTTCCCTCTTCACCATAGTCTTAAAGAAGCTCCTGTCCGACCGAAGCTAGAAGATCTTGGAGGGGGGTGGGGCTTGACATACTTGCCAACTGACGTCTCTGATAGTGGCTTCTGGATTGTGCCACATGTCTACCCATCTCAACGAGCGGCGTTTCGGTTTCAGGGGTTGGCCAGCCATCTTCTCGCAGTCTCGCAAACCGGAAGAAGATCAGTCTTTTATTGAGTCATTGACTGAGCATGACCCATATACCAAAGATAGAGCGAAGCTTTTCATGCTGCCATATGAGGGCGATAGGACCTTCTTCCACGTCGATGTTGTAACTCGATTTTGCCGCAATGTTGGTATCCATGATCTCCCCAATCAGATTAGCTCAAAAAAGGCCACAGCATGGCTAGATGATCACCCGAGACCTCGTATCTCAGAACTTGCGGCGGATGCTCCGTCAAGCGCGGAAGGTGCATTGTCTATTGCAATAAATCATTGCATCGAGAATACAGCAAGACCAAGGCCTACACCTCAAGACTCAAGCATTGAAAACGGAGGAAGGGAGAGCAGTACACTGGAAAACACTGCATCAATCACACCTGCTGCTCTGAAGCCAAGAGAATATGACCAGTGGTTGTCAGCACAAAGCCTTCACTCTTACCTTCATCAGAAGCGTTTCGATTGTCCAGGAGTAGAGGATGCGGACCGTCGTTTAATCTACATAGCCAATCCCGACCGATACGATATGCTGGCACTGATCGCCACTGCTGCAGATCACCAAACAGAGGCGCTAAGGGCTTTGCTATGGCAATTCATTGATCGACAAACCTCTCTGAAAGCTCGAATCGAACCAAGGGGATTTCGAGTCTTCCAACTCGAAGCACATTTGCCATGTTTTGCATTACGCAAGACACCACAAGAAGACCTGCGCAAGCGAAACAAACAGAAGGCACAACAAGATTGGATGGACTTGTCGTTTCTCGCTAAAGGTGGCGAGGATGGCGTCCTGGGAATCTATCAAGCCCAGTTCTCATTCACGGTTTGTGGCACCGATAACTCACGCTGGATTGCCTATGCGTTGGAGGCAAACGATTTTGATACAGATCGTGGAGATGACACTAGATGCTCCGAATGGCGGTCAGATGAGATAGCCATGGGAAACCTCAATGCTCATGATCCTATCCAGGACCCTCGGGAGTACTTCCTCAACGTACTCTGGATTAGGGCAGAGAGCCAACTAGAAGAGACGAGGGAGCTAGTGCTAGCCATCGAGGCATCATGGAAAAACCATGGTCCTCTGCGTCACCCTTTCTCGCCAATGTCGGGGAACAATATATCTTCTACTTTTGATTGGAACGAAAGTATGCTGCACCTCCTACAAAATCTGATCCCTCAACTGTCTAATTTAATTACGAGCTGGCAGTGCTTTGCCTCTCCTGGCAAGGATATCGCATATTTCGAAGACTACTCGATATATTCTCCTGAGACACGCGAACACCTCAACGACGTCCTTGGAGGAATACAACAGGCATTCGAGGGAATGGAGGCACTGAAGAAAAGGCTTGATGATGTTGAAAACCGGTGCGAGAAGCTAGCGCACCGCCTCGAGTCTTGTCTAACTCGACAGAGCAGCCAGATCAACCACTTCACGATTATCATCATCTCACCAGTGGTCATTGCAGCGGGCGTCTTCGCCATTCCTGATCCGTTTGTCGTTTACGAACGAAATCTTCTTTCCTTCGTTCTTACAATAGCAATCGGTATGGTGACGGTATACATACTTTTAGTACTCAACGGAGGATGGTGCCGTCGGCAGCCTTGGTTAGAGAAGCTTTCGTGGAGGGCAAAATCGGCATGGCATGGCGATCCAGCTCTTACGGTAGAGAACGAAGCTGGCGCTAGGGTATTGAGACGAAGGAGCACACATGCCGGTTTCGGGGATGAGGTCTGAACAGGCGATAGGGCAGAGACGGTAAGCCAAAGAGCTCCAGCTAGGCTATGCTAACTGCATGCCTCTCCACATCACATCGCAGATTTGACGAAGTCCTTCAATTTTCCTGATTTCTTTGATCTTAGCCGAGTTCCGCATCTGCAAGGCTTACTAACTGCTTTCACCTAGTGCAGCCATAGACTGCAGTGAAAGCACAGGGAATCCTAAAGTGAAGCTGGAAGTCGGCGACGCCGTTACTCATGCACTATACAGATAGACTTAGCACACTTGATTTACATGTTTGTCTAGCGTATGACCCCGCGTATATGGGAGGTGCAGTGGTGAGTCGCACTCTCATTGATGATAGCTGCCGCAGCTATAGGCAGCCACGACCAATTACAACGATCCACGCATGCTGACTGCTTGACCAACGTGGCATACTGCTTATTGAGGCTACCTAGTTTTCCGGTGAGCATATAAGGCAATCCGCAAGATATGATGCGTCTGTCGTCACACCCACACACGAATTGCCAGATGACTCTTTTAATGCCCTTGCCACACTCCAGCTCAAATGCAGCCTTGTGGATGAATGTAACGTAGAAAAATTACTGGCGCAAACGCAAGCACAGCCTAGGAAACGTCAATCGAATTTCTCAGCATGGAGTCACTCGAACGGTGTCTTGCATCTCTGAATCTGAGCAGCCCCTTGCCAACAGTAACGGTAGCAGACGCGCTCGCCAATCCGCTAGATCTTTGTCGCGTCCATCTCGCTGAAATACTAGCAGGTGCTTTAGACATCGAGATCGAGGCTGCATACAAGTCGGTACAATGGCCGAATGACATTTACAAAGGGGACTTGGTTGTGGTGTTGCCAAAGCTCCGACCAGGCGCCAAAGCTGACGAAGTAGCTCTTGAGCTTCTCGAAAAGGTACGTTGACTAAATTAGTCCTTAAAGCAAATGGTGAATACCTAAGACATGTCTGACGCCGTTTAGTTTCCGAAAGATGACCCACTCTTCCTCTTACCGTTTGCGGACGGCGTACATTTTCGCACCCAATTGAAGCCCAGCGCCGTGCCACATCTTCTGATGCCATATACCTCAGACACACAGGGTGCCTACGGCTGTGTCTCCTCAAATTTAGCAAGTGACTCGCGAAAGAAGGTCATTGTTGAGTTTTCATCGCCAAACGTCACCAGCGAGTTCCAGGGCAAGCACCTGCGAAGCACAACCATCGGCGCATTCATCAGCCGATTATACGAGTCGATGGGATGGAATGTGACGCGTATCAACTACCTTGGCGATTGGGGCAAGCCGATTGCCTTGCTGTACGTGGGGTGGACAAAGTATGGTTCAGACGAGGCGTATGAGGCCGACCCTATCGGTCATCTTCTTGACGTTTACCACAAGATTGAGGAAGACTTCAAGCCCGAACAAGCTGCCAGCAAGCAGGCGCGGGACGAAGTGGCCAAAGAGGGTGAAGACAAAGGCGAGGCGCAGATCGAGATCGAAACCAAGGGCATCTTTGCAGAGCGAAACGAAGCTTTCAAGAAGCTCGAAGAGGGTGATCAAGAGCTCGTAGCATTCTGGAAGCGCATTAGAGATGTCAATATTGACAATTACACCGAATTCTACGAGCGGCTAGGTGTCCGATTCGACGAGTACACCGGCGAGTCGCAGATTGGCCAGGATACCATGACGGAGGTCGAACAAATGCTGAAAGAGAAGAACATTTCGGAGGAGAGTGGAGGTGCTTGGATCGTTCACATGCAGAACCTCGGTGCGAAAGCTGGGACGGCTATCATCCGCGACCGCACGGGAAGCAGTACGTACCTTCTTCGCGACCTCGCCGCCGTATTGGAGAGGTCGCGGAAGTATGCGTTTGACAAGATGATCTACGTCGTCGCTAGCGACAACAGTGTCCACTTCACTCAGCTCATTAAGGTCTTGGAGGCTCTAGACATGAAGGATCTTGCGGACAAATTGCAGCATGTCAGGTTCAGCGAAACTTCGAAGATGGCTACGACGCTAGGCAAGGGCTACAAGCCTCAGGGTATCCTTGACGCGTGTGAGGAGGCTATGAAGGGGTTCCCGGAGTCCGACGCTGATAAGATCGCTTCTATGGGCGGATTGGACAGCGCAAAAGAGGGTCTAGGAACATCCGCGCTCCTCATCCAGGAGCTCTCCACGCGCTCCGCCACCACCCACGCTTTCGACACCAGCGCAATGGCCTCCTTCAAACTCGGCTCCGGGCCAGATCTGCAGTACTGGCTGGCCAAACTCCATCTCCTCTTAAAAGGCATTGATGCAACAGCCGAGCCTACAGACGAGGACTATGTGGAGCTGGCAGAGGAAGCCCCTGCTAATCTTCTACGCGTTCTGGCACAGTACCCAGAAGTAGTCAAAGCGACATATAGCTCGCTTGAGCCGGCGGGTATCGTTACGTATCTTGCCAGTGTGACTGAACAACTTGCCGAGTGTCTTGCAGAAGATGACGAGGATGAGACTGAAGGTGACAAGGATGCAGATGTGACTCCTGGCCTAGCAGCGCTATATGAAGCCACTGCGATTGTGCTGGAGAACGGTATGAAGCTGCTGGGACTAACTCCAATTGCTGCTCCATTCCCAGAGAGAGCTGACACGCCAGTAATGGGGTGAAAGAGTAAGGGGTCAGTGAATGGAAAATTGGTTCCCATGTTGGTTCTGCATGGCGTCTGGGATTTTCGATATAGTCTGTCTAAGCCTTCCCGTCGCTTCCCGATAGCTGCTATCTAGTCTGAGTGATCTACCCGCAACTAGCCACAACTACGCTATCTAGTTTGGTTGGGGGTGTGGAGCTTGCAGTCGGTGGGGGTACTGAAAAAATCTGCCTCATCACGTCTCGCAACCTGTCGATATAAGGCATGTAGCGTTTCTTTCTTTCATCAAATCATCCGATATGGTCTAGTGGCTAGGATTTGCCGCTCTCACTCGCAGAGTCAGTTCGCTCTCAAAGCGCCGGCAAGGCCCGGGTTCGATTCCCGGTGTCGGAAAATATCTTTTTGCTTTTTGTGCGCCAAAAAAGCATAAAAGAAAGGGATTTTTTTTACAAATGCTGTTAACGGGATGATGTTCTCTAAAATGAAAGCTCTCAGTCAACGCATTGGCAGCAGCTCAATCGCTCGCTATCCTCAAGTTTCTAGTAACCCTTCCGCGTCTTCTTTAGTAAGCTTACGAGGTTAGACTTAATGTAAGTGTCCCGGTAACTACTAAGGTTGCCGTAACACTAGCCGTATTACAGAATCTAGGTGCTTTGTTAAGTATCTAGATTCTACTAATTAGCTTGCTAAGCGAGGAGCGCTAGCATAGAGGGCTAATATAAAACCCTCTTACTACCTATCTCTATTATTTATTTCTTTACGTAACGTCTTATATTTATATCTAATACTATACGTAGCTATAATTAACGCTTCTAAGTAAGCTTCTAATCTTACGCTCGTATCGTCTCGTGACAATTATCTAAGGACGATCTTTAGAAGAGTTAAGTCTCTACATTTTGCTCTAATTAAAGATATCTAGCTATTTACTATAGCTAGCTAGTGACTGACTATGTACAAAATATAGACCTGAATTTAGGCTATAAAATAAGCGATCGATCGTCTAAATCTGGCTAGAATACATAGAGATATTGCAGATTTTTAGATCCCGATGTGGAGACCCATTTGCTAGCCTAGGCTGACATCAAGTAGATCAAATTCAACGCAAAAGGACGTCGTATACGCTGTATCGCACATCATTAACCTCTCCCTTCAAGCCTTCCTTCTTGCATCTTCTAAAGAGGATCTCGTCGCAGCACTCGAGGCAGCATCCGGCGTCACCACCCTACCTGCAAGATAATAATCCACCCTACCCTACAATCTCAGATATGCGCCTGGTACGCGTAGTTTCCACCCCTAACAAAATAATCCACCCTTATAACAGTGCATTTAGCGCCCTAGGTTAGAGATCGTTCCTCGCAGCACACTATTCTTCCGAAAAAAACGCCACGTCTGCTAGTCGCCTGGTCTTGTCTCTCAAAGATGAATGTAGCCTTTGTAATCAAAAGGTCTCCTGTAGCCATCGTAGCTACCACATATCTCGCAGGGTCGTACAAGTTCACTCATCTTAGTGTAAAACGGCTTCCGGGCTCATAACCGTCGACATGAGGGAGGCGATGGAGGGGAAGAAGTTGGTTGATAGATAGATGCTGTCAATCAGAGACAGCGAATACATGTCCGTTTTTTACATTATCAGTAATGAAAATGCGCTACTCTATAGCAGGGCGCAAATGGTGACATTTATCTCTGAATTTCGATTGTCTCTTCTAGCATATGTATTTGACTTTCCGCATCCGACCTCCCCCTCGGGTACTCTGCCTCTTGCTTAAGTGTTGAAACACGTGCAGACTTATAGCTATGCGTAAAGTCGTCTAGCCTGTACGACTGAGCCGAACCACCTATATCACTCGGTCGTCCGGTACGTGATAAACGACTGCTGAACAGTGACTTGCGAAACAGGGGTTTGAGAGTGGCGACAGAGCCGCCTACTATGCCAATGCCTAATTCAACAAACGTCCACATGCCTAGAGTGGCAGCATTAGTTAGGTAATCCATTATGCTAGTGTTCGAAACGAAGTATACAAGGCGGATGATAGTTGCAGCACTAGCACTATACATACGTTAGTTTTAGCTAAACATACAGCTTGCAAATAGTGTAACTTACAGAAATCCCAAGGCGAATAGGGCAAGGATGCCGATTTTTGACATGATTTGGAGCTGCACATTCCATAAGACGAATATGGGCAGAATTGCGCAAGCTAGGTCTGACACAATGGAGGCGGCTGAATAGAAATAGGTGATAGCCCTAAGCACGTTGGGGCTGCTACAAGTTCCGGCCGTAAGATCCCAATTAGCTGCGACTGTAGTACACCGTGAAAGCAATGCCACAGTCGTGGTGAAGGTCGCTGCAATGCTTAGGGTTATTACAGTGTGCAGTATCGCCTTGTAGACCCTATTTGTCGTGAAGCGGAGCAGGCCTGTACAGATACTGCACTTGATAGCCAGTCCTGCCGGAGCGTAAATCAATCCAGTAAGCCAATACCACTGTGTTTGGTCAGCTCTAACAGTAAAGGGCCCTGTTATCTTGAGACGTACCTTGGCACCCACTATCAGGGAATCGTAACCTAGTTTCTTGTCCGGCCTACCGATGCCATAGGAAATGGATACGATAGAGCTAGCTACGGATAATGAGAATAGAATCTAGGTACTGTCAGATGTTGATCATCGAACGGAAGGTGACATTTTTAGTACCAAGCCCACGACCATCAGAAAATCATCCGCACCCAGACTTCTGATAGATTTACGGACCCATATTCGAAGAATGACGGTAGCCCAGGAAAGTGCGAGCATGACCGAGGTCACGGTGACCACTGTGGTTGCAGGGATCATGTCAAGCGCCATACCGTCTTCAGCGAAACAAAAGAAGCATGATAAGGATGTTACTTACAGTACAGACAAAGGGCGTTCTTACTCACTATATACGAAACACGCATAGTTTCTCTTCACTATGCTACCGTAGCAAAATGAGAGGGTCGATTGTACGCTACCGGAAGACGCGCCGTACTTACCTCGTGTTAACCTTTCACTTAATAGTTTTGTGGACATAGCCCCGAGGGAAGGCAACTACGGAAGAAGTCCCGTGGCATGCAAATGGGTTCACAAGATGATTGGCGCGTAGACCTAGCGGCGATCGCAGCTTCCCGCTTCCCCGTACAGATCCGACACGCCCCGGTGCACTACTCTCCAGCCAGTCGGACTGATAGGTGCAAAGCATCAGCCATATAAGGCTTCCAGCACATCCCCAAGACATATCGCGTCCTAGGGTAGATGTCAATTGCATCATGGCTTTTTGCGAGAAAGTTAAGCTCTTTCGGCGGAGTGCAGAGCTACAGGAGTAAAGCGTACCTAGGCTCATGGCGCACTGTCCGATCAGGGACACCTGTAAGCTCGGCCATATAGAAATCGGCCAGGCATAGAAATCGGCTAGGCATCGAGTGCCCGTGCGCGAAACGAGCTACTTTAGGTAGCGAGCCACCCCACACTGAAACATTCTAATCATCTCAACTTTAACGCATTGCAATTCTACTAATATGAACTTGCGCGAGCCTAGTGCATCTTTTTGGTACCGCGCAGTCGCTAAACAGTTTAAAGTTGATCGTACGACGCTGTCGCGAAGGCACTAGAGCATAGCGCAATCCTACTGTTACAGGTAACAAGCAGAGACCTCTCCTTGACGAAGGATGCGATGTCGGGACCAACAAGGGCACACGTCAGAAGGTAATAACCCACGCGGGGCGCGCGGGTCACGTGACTACCATCCTGCCAAGGCCCGCCATCCAGGATGGCAGTAGGGCCAGGGATAGCATGCCATCACAACCATCCCTAAGGCTGTTACAGGTAATAAGCAAAGGCCTCTTCTTGACGAAGGATGCGATGTTAGGACCAACAGAGGCATACGTCAGAAGGTAATAATCTACGCGGGGCGCGAGGGTTACGTGACTAGCTATCCTGCTAAGGCCGCTATCTAGGATGGTAGTAGGGCTAAGAATAGCATACTATCACAACTATCCCTAAGGCATAGAATAGAAGAGATAGTAATAGATATAGTAATAAAAATATAAGAATAGAAAGATTTTATTATTTCTTTTATTATAGTTAACTTATTTAGT